>JAJHUT010000102.1:0-70307 GCA_020916435.1 Oxytropis ochrocephala
GGGTTACGTATTACTTAATTCGCACGTTGTATAGCGTATATGGCTTTCTTCTTCTCTCGATTTAAATACTCATCCAAGCCACACCACAACCAAACACTAATCTTCCTGGGCTCGCCGGAATCGTCCAGTGATTATACAAATGTTTATCGCTTCATTTCATAAGCTCGCCTTCCTGGTTGCATAAAAGCACATTTCCTCTCACATTTTTCGCCCACTAAGAAGGCGAAACCCAATGCGCAATGTTCTACAATCTAGTTCTCTATGGATTCAATGTTTCCAAGATTTGAGTTTTTGCAGGTATTAGGCATATTCCAGGGCTACCATACGAATATGAAGATTTCAGGAGATAATTTACGTTGATTTGATCCGATTGTCACATTTGATAATGCTAAATAGTTTGCATATAAGTGAGTGATGTTCAATAGATATAGATTACGTATTCTGTAAATGCGCGCATCGAATTCGGCGAGCATAAATTCGGTGAGTTGAAATTCGATCGAATTTGATTTGGTCGCGCGCAAAATTCAAATGTTCTGATGACGATATTTGCACCAATCAATTAGCCTAACGAAGTTTATATCAATTCAATTAAGATGTAAGAAATTTCCCTTGGTTTGAGGAAGCAATAAGTACATATAACATTAGTATCATTATCTTGTGAATAGATCAATGATCGCATATCATGTTTATCGAATCTCCGAAGAAACGAAAATCAAGCGACCACGAAAAGTCATTACTATTCGTTGCACCTTTAAGTGTTATTGTGGTTATATAAAATATATTGAAAGGTTTTTTCGTCCATTTAATTTATGGCCGCCTTTTTGATAAAGTCCTCCAATATAATGGTATAATTAAATAGACTGGGACGACCCAAGAGGAATGCAATTCATGGCAAATCTCAAAGTAGACGAGTAATTAGTGGGTCGTCTCACCGAAGACTTCGATCTGGCTCTACTAGAGTCGATGTGTGCTTGACCTGTGCTATCATCTAATGTTAACTAGCAGAAACTCACAAATCAATTAAGTGGAGACATACAACTGGTGGCAATTTAAGAAGAAGTTGCAATTGGACTTCTGAAAACAGTGGCAAAACATCCGGCCAGTGGACGAAGCGACCAACAGCTGGCGGTCGCCTCTGGCGTCGTTATCTGACCACTCTTTGAATGGTGAAATGTTTCTGGTGGTATAAGTCTGCATTGAGCATCATCCTCAGTCGTGATTCAAGCGGGTTGATTAGTTTTCTGTTCAGGTCGTAGAGATTTTGCAAGCGTGAGATTTAGGCAATCCCCAATACGACTCATACAATCATTTTGTCGCCTCGTTAATTGATCCCACCTCATCTCTTAAGCCCCAGATTGCTGACCAAAATAATGATAATCATTAGAATCGGCCAGACAGGTAATCCTGTCTGACACTGGCCGTTAAACCATCGTCAATTTCCTGGTAATATGAGAGAAAGAGGTAGACAGGATGAAGGACACAAATAAACAAACAAACAAACAAATTACTGGAACTCTTCGGGTTTGATCCAGTCGAGTTGATTTATATCGTTCAAAAATGGCCCGCGTGGTTTAAAATTAAGTGCCCTCCAACACTAAATGGCGAGCCAAGCTTTTTCTTGTGAACTATTAAAAGAGCGGTGGCGCCCTTGCCTTGGAGTTATGTAAGTTGATTGTCTTACTTCATTGGAACGGCTTAGGAGGCCACCAAGAGCATGACGGAAGACCAGGCAAGGGCGATGGTGATAACCTGAATGGCGTCATGCTTATTTGTAGCTGAAGCCAACAAACACCAGAACACTCACATTAACCGCAAAGCAAACTTCTTTCCTTGTTCCTATATTCGACTGGCAACACTAGTGCAACTGAACTGTGATTAATGAGAACTCAGGTACAGTTCAAAGCGAACTTGCACTGTGTGAAGCAACAATTCAGTTTTATTGTGCGAGTGGAGTTAACGAATAATAATAACAATAAAAATTTTACATGTATATGTTCATTCTTTATAATCAAGCTGGTGGATGTGTCTATGTGGTTTTTCCTTTGATGTAATCTGGTGATGATGAGGTTTCCGCAAAACTACTGTACTCTGCATTGGCGCATGTAATATTCCCGCGAACAGATCAGGTGAGTTCTCTCAGATTTTCTCTCGTGAGAATTACTCCATTCGCAATCGATGTGAGCATGCGCAAACATTACCTCAGAATTATAGAAGGTTGGAATGCAAACTCTCATGACTTTGATCAATGTGCTTTAAGTGCAGATATCGAGAGATATTCGTGATTATCTGAGGCCATGGAATACATCTGGACTAGTTGGAGGTTTCTCAATCTGCGAGCGTGGGGCGAAAGTCACAAGGAGGAAAGAAAGAACGAATAGAATGACGACCATGTAGTAGTTGTTGCTGCTGCTGCTGTTATTGAACGAGTTTGAATCACTAGATTATGGAGACAACAAATTGCCGGTGGTGGTGGTGGTCATCGTCGTTGTGTCTTTAAAGTAGTAATAATTTGCCAAATAATGGCCGTCACCTGGCGGGCCGTGCGAGAGGATGTTTCAGGGCGTGGGACCCAATTGAGTGGCGAGCCCCGCATGAGATCTCGTTTGTTCTCTGTTTCAGGTAATCTTCAATGGGTGCAAACGATGTCGGAGTGTCCCTGGATGTCATAATAATGGGTCCTATGGCCGGCGGGCATCTCAACAACGAGCATGACAACGACGACGACCAAATGGAAATTAGCAACAAACACTCTATTCGACTGGACTCTGGTGAAATGGTCTTTGGCCCTTTCTGACAAATTCGTGTTTGTGTGAGTAGTTCGATGATTCTTGCTTGGTTCGTCTGAGCCGAGAAGTGGATTGATTGGACCGAGAGGGTTAGAGTGAAGAGTCGCAAAAGGTCGACACAGGTTGTCGATGTTTTGAGTCGCAAGAATCAACGACTCGCCAGCAGATGAGCAACAGCACCACCAAATCAACGGCCACGACGACGATGACGAGGGGCCATAAAAATCTACCTGCCCGTTGCTGATTACAACGCAAAGAAGGAGGGGAGGAGGGAATCTCTGGAGGGTTGGCAGGAGCCAAGTTGATGGCCGAAGAGGACGGAAAGAGTTGAGGTTGGTAGAGTGTTTGGCTGGCAAGTCGGATGACTAGCAGACACACACACACAAACTGGAAACAAACAACGTCAGCAGTGGCTAAACACAATGAAGGGCAATATAATAATCATTATAATAATAATAATAATAACAATAATGTGTCGCCACCAGCAGGAAGCAACAAGAGCCGGAGTTGTGGTGGTTATTATGTTGTAGTAGTAGTAGTAGAAGTTGTTGTTGTTGTTATTTGTTGTTGTTGTGAAGAGACGGAGATTTGGACGACCTTTTGATCAGCATGAAGCCGCGACTTCATGGAGACGCTTTTAGTTTGCCAACGCAAACTTCACGTATGGTCCGATTATTTAACCTTTAAAACATTTCAATTTGAGAGTCAGCAGGCGTCTCGTCCATCAAGCCGCTGGCGGTCAGGTGGGCGCGACTATGACGACGATGGCCGCAACTCTATGGCCAACTTCTCCAAGTTCTCCGTCGAAACATCAGCACACAAGAACACTTTGTTGTTGTTGTTCATTGAATTAAACGAAGCGAATTCCGAGCCGCTCATTTATCCGGCCAGCCTGTCTGTGTGTGTGTAATGCATCGACGTTCAGCCCACTAACTAACCTGTAAGTTGCGGCGGCGGCGGCGGCGGCGGTGGCTCGATAACAAACCATAATGAAAGCTGAAACGAATGAATCGATGAATCAATGAGGCCGACAATGAGCACATAAACAATGGACGGACAGCCAGCAACAGACGTATTTGTCGTTTTGTTGTTTCCAATGGGAAGAGAGACTCAATGGCTGCTCGCCTGACAGGTGGGACAGACAGACAGACAGATAGACTCGAACTAGACGACGAAATCCGACAGGTTTTCTCGTCTCGTTCTGCATTTTGAGTTAAGTTGTGCAACTCACTCACAAGTCGGCCGTGTGGATTTCAAACGACAGCAAGTTGGTCAGCTCAGGTGAGTTGTGTTGCCGGCGACTAATGTAAATGTAATGATCTTCTAAATGAAAGCAGAGACATACGCTCAGCATGTAATGTTATATCGTCCATCTGCGGGCCGAACAATGTCGTCTGTCTGTCTGCCTGCCTGTCCGTAGGCCTAATCCTCGAATAATAGTTTACAGTTACATCTCTCTGGACAATGCGAAAGACTAAGCACACTCTATCGAATGGTGTGCCAAATGTGAATGGCCACAATTCAACAGGAATGCTGGTTTAAGTTATAATTGATACGACCACTTTAGTTATTAGTATATTGAATGTTGGAACTGTTGATCAACACGACGAGGCGGCAACGTGCCGAGTCATCGAGTTCGTTTACCGCCCGAATGAGGCAAAAAATTATTGTCATCACGTAATTTGATAGCATTCAATAGACAAAACGAAACAAAACAAAGCCACCAAACGATGGATGAGGAGCAGATATTCTCAGTCGACCATTGGCCGACTTGGGCTCAGCCATCTAATTGAATTGCATTGCATAGAGTTCGTCTCTGTATTCATTAGATATTCTCTCTGTTCGATGACAAGTAGAATGTCAAATGATGCTGATGACACAACGACAACAACAACAACCACAACAAACAAGGGCTAGGTATGGCCGCCGACGCTGATGATGTTTTAGTTCGTTGACAGCGAAAAAAGCTTTCGCTGGCTCGGCTTGTCCCAAGCCAGTTAAACTGTTCAGCTACTCCTCTCGGCCGCCTCTTTCATATACAAAACACATATTGACATGGACAGAAGCAGCAGCGACTGAAGCGACGACCACGACGACGACAATTTGCTAACATCCTACTTCATTAGGGACATTTTGAAGCCCCGCCGAAGTTGATGATATGATTTGGAGAGAGTAGGCGAAATTCCGTAATGTTTTGCCTCCACAACATTGGTTGTATGTGCTATGTGTGGAGGCCAAACATTGGGAACAAACTACTGGAAGTTATTTAACGAACTGGAAAGAGAGAGATGTGGCTTCATTTAGTTGGCCGTCGCTCAATCGTCGTCTTCTCTATGTCTTGATTGTTGCCCTCAGTTGGCTGCCATCAGCAACAAAAGTTGGCCCAACTTTCAACTTGAGACAATAAATTTAATTGAATCTCAACGTCGTCGCTGCCGCCACCGTCGCCGTCGTCGTCATTCTAGTTGACGACAAGAACTGCCAAAAGGAAGGCCAAAATGTCACTTGCCATTGATAAGGTCGCGCCGGGCCAAACTTCCAAAGGCCAATGTTTGCTCTATCACATACTTTCGGACGTCAAATCAATTGATCTGTTTGGTTTGTTAACTTTGGCGTTGGCCAGACAAGTTGGTTCGCTTCGCTTGAAAAGCACTCCAAACTCGGCTCTGTTTTAGAATCCATCGCAACATTCCGCTATCTGGCCAACTTAGAGGGACTATTTTTCAGTCTTGTCATCGTCGTTTGTGGAGCCAGCCAAAGCGCGCTAAATAATAATCTAGAAACTACTTGGTTTTCATCTTCGTTATCGTCGGCGTCGTCTTATTTCTCTGAAGTCCACAACATCTTGTAAAGGAGCAGTACCACCAGACGATGAGACAGCCAAGATACAAACATCATCAATTCTAGTTGTTGTAACAACACACAACTACGTAAATAGACGAGGAAGAAAGTTCAAATTGAACAATTACTGAGACCTAAGCCCACTGCTTGTTGTTGGAGCTCCTCGAAGGTTCTCATAGTGGGAAACACATTGAGGAGGAAAAGGCCAAGAATGACCAATTTAAAATGAGCATATCTCTCTGGGCTAAGAAGAGAGAGAGAGAGAGAGAGAGAGAGAGAGAGAGAGAGAGAAAGTACTGATGATTTCTCTCAACTTTACCGACATAACTCCTCTAACATGCGACATCATTTGACGTCTGAATTTGATTGATGTGGTCATTTTTGTGTGTGTAGGTGACGCAATCTGTCTTGGACATTCTTGAAGAATAAGCGAATTCCAGTTCTCCATAGAGGCTAATTGAGCATATCTGCTATCGATTCCAATGAATCATTCGTAAATACACAACAGGCATCATTGGAGAGAAAGGAAGGAGGAGAATCGCGCAGTATTGATAACTGCAGGACCCCAATCGGGTGATCGCTGCAGACTTCTTAATACCAAGTAAAATTAATTCTCTCTTTATCTGTGAATGTGAATTTGTGTATGTGTATGTGTTGCGTATGCGTATGCGTATGCGTATGTGTGTGCAATATTTGATATCATTTGTCGTCTCATATCTCATCTCGTCTGGCCCATGTTTATCAAACTCAATCTCGTCTGATCTCGTCCCGTCTCGTCGTCTGGTCTTGTCTGATTTAGTTTCATATCCGTCGCAATGAAATGCAATGTCTGCCAATTGAAGCCACCATTGGCGTGACAGAGGAACATTTCAACAAACTAATGAAATCTGAACGGAAAAAGTCTGAGAGACGAGATTTCCCAGTTTTAGCGGCAATTCTGGGTGTCTATGGACACTCACCACCACTGCCAACAACAAAACCACCACGACTAACAACAGCAACCACTCCAGACGAACAGCTTAGAATTTTATTGCTTCTGCAGGGACAGACAAGAGGAGCCAGCCAAATGGACACCAGACGATGTAGACGGCCGGCCAGAGGAGGAGATGAGTGCGCCAATGAGGTAGGCCTCAAGTTGCGCCAATTCAAGCCAATAGACTGGCTAATTGGACACTTCAAGTCGGCCCAGCGACGGTGGCAGTGAGTGTTTTCAAAGCCATAGGCAAAGGCAGTCTACTGCTGACTGATGTCGACTTTCTTGGTGGCCGGCCAGCGGTCGTTTTATTGCAAATGAAGATTAATTGTGCGTCTGCCATGCTGGGGGTCGCCAGCAACGTGGACGTCCTGGTCGGCGCACAGCCTGCAGCCGCAGCCACCGCCACCGCCATAGGCAGGCCTTCGAATGGCGGCCAGGTTCATTGACCACCAACCAGCGAGCCCAGCCTTCAGAAGCCACCGACAGAGCAGCAGCAGTAACAACAACCACCGGCCACATGCACAGACGGACAACGGACACAGATGAGGTTACGACGGCGCTTCGGAGGGGCCTGGTCGGCTGGGGATCGGTGAACCCAAATGCCGTCCAGTTAACGTTCTGTCTGGCGCGAGTCTGGCCGACGACGTCCTCGTCGTTATGGTCGCTGTAGTCTTCCTCATCGTCGACCACGTCGAAGTTGGCGAGTGGCCGCCAGTAGCGAATGTTTTCTGACTTAAATTTGAGTGTCGACCCACAACAGGCTGTCTGGTCTTGTCAACAACTTCGACGCATGTGAGCCTCAATCGAATCGATTCCCTGCTCGAACAACCACTTCTTGCCACCACCACCACCACCAATCAGATCGATCCATTGGCAATTGATTCAAGTTGTTCCTATAAAACTAGCATGTGGTGATCGGAGCTGGTGGCGCCCTGAGACTCGTCGCAGTCATCATCGTCGGCGTGAGATATTGGCCAAATCTGCGAGAAAACCATGTGTTTAGAGATTGTGTACTGCAAGGGCTTTTAGCCTTTAATTTTGGTTTGTATGGAAGAGCGAAATTCATGCGAAATGTCGAGCACACAAACGGAAGGCCCATCATCGGCCTCCGGCCCTCCTCCTCATTGCATTGGCGCTCATCAAATTTGAGACGACGATGACGACGATGATGATGATCATCATCATCACTAGCATCAACTGAGGTAGGCCTGACAGCCGAAAGGTAAAGGTGAGACACAGCACAAGACAGGTCAGACGGCGAGTCATCGACTTCACTCGCGCCCTCGCACCCGTCCAGCAAGACCAGAGCAGAGCACACTGCCAAATCGGCGTCGGCGGTCGGGCGTCGAGCAAGAAGTGAAGATGGACGGCACGTTTTCTCGCCGGCGCCCATGTTTTCAGGTGGTAACGAGCCTGGCAGGCGCAGGCAAACACACCGGAATACATATATTCACATACACACTACTGGTGGCGTGAAAAAACCTACTGAAGGCTGACAAATACCGGCCTCATCCCGTCTCAACGGATTTATTTAACTTCCACCGCCGAAAGAATCAAACATAACCTCTGGAGCGCCCATCAGCGGTGCTACTATTGTGGCCCTTCTCGCCATTCTGCCGCCGGCCAACCATCGACCAAATCTCTTGCACGTTGATTGAGGTCAAGTTGGGGTCGGCGCGAGAAGTTCGAGTACACTTTGGATTCGTTAATTCCACGAACACAAAACAATAACATCAGCAGCTCCTAACCTCGGCAGCTTGTTGGGCAATTCTAAAGAGTGGCCAACAAGCTGTTGTTGTTCCATGTGCGCAATTGTGCATGAGCCGATAGCCTATTTCCACCATTCGGGGGCCTGATTTGCTCGTCGTGATTGCGCAGTTCGGTGGAAAAGGCGCGCAAATTCATTAAAATCACCGGCGGCGTGCAGCGTCACACTGCGGCGGCCCGACGAGGCGACCAAATAACAACAACCACCAACTAAAGGCGCCTCCTCTGAAAGCTCGTCTTTTGTCGGCATTGATTATGCCACGGTGCGAGTCTGGCCATCAAGAGGACCAACATAAGCCTGGTCTGCTGCTGGTGCTGCGTTGCTGCCATCAACGAAACGTAGACTATAATCGGAGAGAGTCCATCCATTTGGGGTCCCCGAGAAAGGCTTGGGCCAGCCAAAGAGAAAAAATTAGCGGGAGAGGAACCTGACGAGAGCTGTCAGTTTCAGAGTGTGGCTGGCGCAATTTGCACACCTGGCAAGGAGTTAAGTGAGGTCGTCGGTGCCGCCCGTGGCTTTATTTTTTGGCCTTTGCCACGCCTTTGACCAGTGCCTTCCTTTCAGTCTCACTGCCTCTGCTCCTTCCAAATAGGAATCCTCTCTCTCTCTCTCTCTCGAACTCATACTAACGTAAACAATAATGGCCGAATAAATGTATTCGCATTTGTCGACGCATGAAGCCAACGACAGCGAATCGCACACTCCTCAATCGGTTAACGAACCCCATCACACAAGACCAATAACACGTATGCCTTTTTGGGCTCATCCCCGCTGTAGGACAGCGCCGAAATCATTTCACATGGTAGAGACAACCCGTAAGCATGCCCTCTGTCTCTCCTTCGTCTCGCCCATCGGATTCAGCATCACTTGTTTGACGGCGTCTGTCCATGCGCAAATGTATTCCACTTACCCAACGAGTTAACAACCCCAAGTGAAGTGTATGAACTCCTCCCACTTCTCTTCTTTGTCCATCTCATCTGTCTGTTCCACTGTCTGTCTGTCTATCTTTCTGTTTAGCCCTCCTCTATTTAATGTCATTTGTCTTGCAGCAATGCGAACTCGGGCGCGTCTCACAGTCTTTAACTGATATCTGAGCCCTCGAGGTGATGGTGATTGAGTTGAAGAGTGCGCGGCGCATGCTAAGCCAGGCCTCCTCTACTGTTAAATATATAAAACCTCACTTACTTTGCGGCGAGATGCTTTCCTGTCTATTGTAGTTCTAGAATGGATGGTAATAAAGGAATAAGGTCTAGATAATATTCAATCCCGACTAAAATGGATATGGTGAGGAAGCTAAAAAGGGGTTTGAGAGCCGTCTTCAGTAGTCGGCTGATATAAACAAAAACCGCCGCCGACTTATCGAAGTATCGTGTTCATGCCTCTCAAAGGATCTCCCTAATCGTTGGCCCTGTTTGTTTGCTTTGGGTCTGTCTGTCTGTCCGTCTCTAACTTGCCCTTAGTTGCTGTTGACTCGAGAAGCCAAAGAGACAACTATAACACAGTCATCGAGGCCAACACACATATACCAGCCGAAAGCCGGCAAACACACTCATTCTGTCAAACCAACTGATGAAACTCAGCCTGCCAGATAGAATGAGCTTATGTGTGCAAGCGTGTGTGTGTGTGTTCGCTTTACATCAATCCAGACTCATTGGCTCCCCGGCTGGTGTCTCTGATTTGCTTGTTCTTTGGCTGGCCCGACCGACTGTCTTGTTGGCCGGCCGAGTGAGGATTAGTTAGTTGGCCAATCGGCCAACTGGCGAGAGAAAGTTAGTCACGCAATCTAACAAGTGATACGAGTATACATGCGGTGGTGCATTCGGCTCGGAGCCCGCCCCATCGGATGCTCTCTCTCTCAAGCTCGCTTACTGCGCTCATTCTCTCACAGACTCGACTCCTGATTCTGTTGTCGCTCTGTTTCCATGTGAGAAGTGTTGCCATTCGTAGTGGATGCACAACATAATTCGGGCGGTTGTTAAGACCGTCAGGTAGATGTTTGCAGTATCCTTCTGGCAACATCAGCATTAGCGGCAGTGCAAACTTGAGCAATTTACAAATTGGAATCGCCTCCAAAACCTCTGACTGAAGTTTATCATTTGTATTATAATTCCGAGATCATCCCGGCTGCTCTACCGAGGCCAGTATAAGACTCTGGACCATACCCAGTTGATTGCCTATTCGTTGTTGCTGTTGTTGGATGTGACTCCTTCTGAGGCCATCAAAGTTCAGGTCCACTTAGATTGACTTGAAACTGAGAGCAACAGCCGATTCGATTGAGTCATACTTTGATACTGATAATTTTCATCCCATCACTGAATCACCTCCAACACCATCTCCATAACCTTTGATACCACTGAGTGATAATAATGATAATTGGCCCAGTGTTGCTGATGGCGGACGGTGATAAACGAGTTTAAGAAAGCCCTCTCTCTTATAGAGCGCAACGAGACATCAACACCACTAATTTGACTCAAAAATGTGTCCAACTCTAACTAATTACTTGTTTGCTTGTGTATGACCCTATTTGGTGAGTATAAATCTTTCTAATCTAATTGGTGTCTTCTCTCGGCCGGTTGTCATATGCATCTATCCGACTTGTGGTGATGTCCTTAACATGGGAGATTCGATGACTGCACGACATCTCTCTGGTACCGGGAACGGATTGGGGCGTTTTTGCCGGGGTAGTCGCCATCTTGGGATGAGCAGATATTGGCCCGAATTCAGCGAATAGGCGTACTCTTCCGCGCAGGTCCTCGTCTAGCAACACCGGAGTTCTGCTGGCCAGCCTGTCGCTTTCATGTCCCATCCCGTCCCGTCATCGGATCGACTGAATCTCATGTTCAGTCAATCCCGACAGCAAACAAAGATGATCGGCAGTGCACACTCAAACCAATACACTCGTTATGGAGCTCTGTGCTAATGATTCGCACGCGCGCACATGGCGTCGTGATGAACTTGATGGTCGAGGTGGGGAGGGCGAGGGGGAAAGAAGTGGCTAGGCTTAACCCAGCCCAGCCTAGCTGTGGCCGACGTCGGGCGCGCATCATTTCTGCGAATGCGAAATCGAGATAAGTTGCGCACAATGGACGGAGCTGAATCCATCGGACGCGCGCAACCGACAGAGCAACTGCAAGTCGTCGATTCGACGACGCTGCTCAACATGTCCCCATCTGGTCCGCCGGGCCGCTCTGTCTGCCCAGTCGGTCCGTCTGTCTGTCTGTGTGCGTCCCTCCTCCAGCAGAGTTGCACTTGTTCGCTCGCCGAACTCGCTGATCGTCATCAATGTCGTTGTTCGGTGGACTAACGAACACACCAGCGCATTGTTGCCGAAAGACAGAGAGTATGGGGGACGCAGTGAACAGGAAAGGCCGGCCGGCACTCAGGCCCGGACTCGACTGGCTGCCGGCGTTGCGGCAAGTGCGTGCGCTAGTTTTATTGCGCGCATTTATTGCCCACGACGACGACGACGTTGCGAAAGCCACGCAGTTGGCGAGCCAGACCGAACTCGCAAGCTGCTTTTGAGGCAACGTCCGTCGTCTGTGTCCGTGGTTGGCGGCGCTGACGTCGACGTTGTTGAGTTCATTCGATTTGGTTGGCCAGTTGAATTCGGCCGGTTGCGGCGAGAATAAGCCGGCGGCGGCGCGCAAGTGGAGCGAGTTTCGAGAAAGCAGCAGAGAGGAGGAGGACGGATTACAGATAGAAGAGGCGGGAAGCGAGTCTGCAGCACTGGATCGAAGAGGGAGGAAAAGAAAAAGCAATGGAAAAAAAATTGCATGGCGGACGGCCAAACGCAACGAACGAGTTAATTTCGACTGTATGCGGTCGGTAGTGTGTGTGAGCCGCAAAATATCGGCCAAAAAGCCGGCCAGCCGCCGGGCCGGCTCCTCAGCTCAGCGTCGTCGTCGTCGTCGTCATTCCTGAATCACAGATCGGAGGCGACGGAGATGGCTGTGAGGGTAAGCATGAGGAGAAGCCCTCAAGTGGTGCGCAGGCTGAATGGGAAGACCTACGAGACAGACAGACAGACAGATGGACGGACGGACACAGTGAGAAGAGAATTAGAGGGGTCGTCGCCGTCGACGATTTTGGGGAGTGAGCGAATGAACGAACTAACGAACTGGAGTCGTCGTGGTGCGTGTGCATATTCTGTCTGCTCTTTGCCCAATTCGCTTGTTGTTTGTTGCGCGTTGGCGCCCATCGCCATCGAACAGCAACATAACAGCAACAAACAACAACAGCTGCTACGAGCGACAACAACAACAGGCAAAAACAAGTCAGTGGAGTCTCTTTTTTATTCTTTCGGCTGTTGCATTCTGGTCATAGTAGTGGTGGTGGTGGAAGTGAGTGTTGTTCGAGTGGCGAACTACCGTGTGGTTCAAAAATACATTCCGTCTGCCACCCTTTTGTGTACGTTCCTCGCGTTAATTTGAGAAATTTCCTGGCGAGTAGGTGCGCCAAGATTGCCGGAATTAGCTTAATTCGTGACATGCGCACCTTGCAAAACATGAAGTCAGAAGGAATATAATTTTGCATCACACGGTAACCAGCGAGCGAGCGAACGAGAGAACGAACGAGTTGACTGGCTGGTTGGAGGTGAGTGAATGGCAAGCCGAGCCACTTGTGTAAGTCTCGGCTGACGATGGTAGTTGCGCCATGAGATTGAGAGATGCGCCGGCATAACAACATGAGACACAACAAGCTGAGCGAGAGAATAAGCGAACGAGCGAACGAACTTGAACTGAACCCAACCGAACCGAACAGAAGTACTCAAAAGAGAACCAGAAAGAGATCGGCCTGGCTTGCCCAGCTGGGCCGTAAGCAAGCCAATTCCAGTCGAAGGGTTTCGTTTGGCCAGCCAGCCAGCCAGCAAGTCAGTTTGCAAGCAGCAGATATAATCGAACTCTAAATCGATCCTCGACCAGAGCAAACCTGACGGTGGCGCCTTGTGTTTGTGTGTGACTATACTTATTACTTTCAAAAATTGTTTACTATTTAGGATTTCAGTTTTAATAATAATATTTTAGGTGTGACAAACGTGGAACATGACGAGCCATCTCCGACCGTGAGCTTGTGTATATTTGTTTGTTTTTTGTTTACTCACTCAGCTAATACCACTGCGTCATTGTAACCGGACCAAATCAATTCTAATGAAATATCAATACGCCCAAACGATTTCTGAGAAGTAGCAGAAGAACAAATAAACAACAACAACAACAAACAACAACAATAACAGCAACAACAACAACAACAACATAACAGAAACACAACGACGACGACGGCTGTGACTCATGGTGAAGACAACAAAAGGAAGAAGCTATCGACGACAACAATGGCCAAAATCAGCCAAGAAGAAACACAAGAGGCCATCATGAATCAATGATAAGTAGCAGAAGCGCCAATGGTGATAGTCAGCATGAGTTTACCTCGATGATGAGATCGGGAATCCCCAGAGACATTTAAGACAGTTAAGGCGAAAACAGTGGCGACAATAACAACAACAACACGACGACGTACAAGAACTCCAACTAATATTTACACATGTACTAATTGGGACTTACAAACGCAGAAGATACTCCTCCTACAAGTATAACTCACCAGATGTATATATAACATATATTTATTTATTTACATTTATTTTTATATGCAACGATACAGGTTTTTAAACTGCTAGTTTAGTCTTGAGGTGGCATCAAGTAAAACAAATAAACAAAATAGAAACATCGTAATTGAGTAGTTGCAGCAAACACAGCCAGAGAAAGGAACAGCCAGAAGGACGTCGCAAAAATACTCAGTTGAGAAAGAATTAACGATGAGCCAATTCACGAAAATAGTGCACTCAATTAGCCATGCTTAGCAGAATGGCTGAGAGAGAAAACCAGAGAATTATGGTATATGATAAACAGAGAGAGAGAGAGAGAGAGAGAGAGAGAGAGAGAGAGATAGAGAGCGATAGAGAGAGAGAGAGAGAGAGAGAGAGAGAGAGAGACAGACATCTACAGTGAAGCAGAAAAGAGGGAGAGAAAGAGGGAATTCTAGCGCCCACCAGTGTCTGGCCAATGGTCTGAACGGTATCGGAGGTGTACACTTTGCCGTGCGCTAGTGACGCCATAAAGAAAGCCAACTAGACAGACGGCCAGTCTGCTGGAGAGCCAGACAGACAGACGTCGAGTTACCACCACCAGCACTCGGACGACGACGACGACCGCCCTGCTGCCGCCGCCACCGCCGATGTTCTTGCTGCCACTGTTCCTGTTGTCGTTCTAAGAATTCATTCGCCCAGACCCAATATTGCCATGTGGATATACCCATAAAAGAGTGGAGTCACTTACCACCAATACTACTACCACCACTACTATTATTGTTAGTATTATTATCATTATTATTAAATATCACTATTATTTATAAAAAGCTCTTGAACGATAAAATTGAGTATCAGGCCAGCAGAGAATTCGTCAATCAGTGGGACAATTGAACTGCTTTGAATCAATAGTAGTGCTAGTGGTAAGTGGTTAGTAGTAGTGATGGTAGTAGTGGTGTGGCAGCAGTATTGATGGTACTAGTGTCGATGCCGGTAGTGGACGTAGTTGTAGAATAACCATAACAAGCGTAAGAGTTGGAATTTTGAGAGGACTTTTCCTAAACAATAAGAGCATCCGATATGCCTTACCAGACAGCGCCGCCATCCCTATGTTGAGACCATCCCAGAAGCTTAGGTGGGAGTTGAGATCATTCATTGAGAGTTATGATTATTTTGTTGTCGTCAGATGTTGCCGGAATACAAGATGAACTGGCTGCAAATTGAGAGCAGTTAAGTGGAACCAGGCAGTGGCAGTCAGGTAATGGGCGACGTGATAACAACGACAAAAAAAGATAACTGACAAGTTTATCGTTGCCGAATCGAACTAGAACAACTTTAAGTTACCTTAAGAGAGGAAGGATGACACTAAACACAGAGACCATTTACATCATGCGGTAAGTTAACAAGTAGACAGAACCATACACCATCGAGCCCCGTATCGGTAGTTGGTCTTTTGTTTTGCATGTGAGTTCACATGAAATAGTATCTGTGTAATGAGTGTGTATGTGTTTGTTTGTGCTCATGTTAGTATTCCTGGGACAGGCGAGGTTCAGGATTGTCATCAATTGTCCAAGAACAATGATGCGGGAGAGAGAGAGAGAGCGGGGAAACAGTTAAAAAGCCTGTTTCAGATGGAAAGCTGGATATTGATTACCAATCACGAAACGATGATCGCATACATGTATCCATAAGACTTGCAGCTTCGCTCAACGGGTTTCATTTGAAGAATATCTCCCGAATCATCACTCTGACCATCACAAAGAAACGCCCTTTCTCAAGCTACTGTTGCGCTGAAACCAGAATCTAAATTGAATTCGGCCGCGTGAGACTCGACAAACCAATGACATCTCTCATACTAAACCAAGCAGTAGTTATGTGACGCACTGTCAGGAGTGGTCGTTTATTCAATTACCTAACAAGAATTTCTACTTCATGTCGCAAGCAACATCTAGAAGACTCTATTGCTTCAAGTTTTCAAGAGAATTTCAGAATGTCAGCATCCTCTGTCGACTAAAGTTTTTTGGTTGCAGGCTTCAAAATTCGAAATTGCTCAATCATAAAACTTTAGTCGTCGCGTGGATCTATGAATCAACCCTAACTAGCATGTAGTTGCACGAAAAGTGGCCCCAAATAGAGAGAGAATTCATTTAATGCAAATGCTATATGTTTGTGGGAGTTCGAGTAATCTCGATTGGCGTTCATTGGCGAACTGCTGGAGTGCAACTAGCGAGAGTCGGCGTCCGCACGCACGCCAACGTTCGCAGGAGAAGCGCGCGAGATTTGTAAGGGTTGCCCAAAGGCTGCGCACATTCAGCAGAACAGATGATCACACAAAATAAAGAGTGAAAGCGTTTGCATCATAGACGTCGACATGATGATCATCATCTCTTCGACATCATAATTATTCTCATTTTCATCGCCATCACCAACACTATCATTAGAGCCTCCATGTTGTTATTTTTAACAACGGATCATATTAATACACGCTGCAGGCAATAGTAAATATTTTTATCGGAGAATAATTAATAAATTACGCGACCACAACCACAACTATTCGTTTATCGGCTTATAAAAATCAAATATTCTCACTAAATCCATACAAACAATATAGCACGATCACATCCGTCATAGATAGAAGCAAATACATGTAGAAAACAACTTTAGGGGTCAAACAAAGGGTCTCTAAGGAGATAAAAATTCTATTCGCTATTTTCATCATAGAAATTGCAAAACATACACCAGATGAATCTAAAATTTAGATAATAACCCATCAAACATATCACAATTAGATCGACTGCACATAATATATCTAACAATATATTAATTTTTTACAAACAAAGAGTGATTGTTCTCTCGCCCAATTGTGATCAGAAGAACTAATAACTCAAATATTTCATTGCATGTAAATAACAATGCTATCCCATTGAATTTACAGTATCTTATTATATGAAAAGATTATTTCTCATCTCTCATAAACATGTACTTATGTGTCGACGATTTCGTCGTGGACGGATTTGAGAACAAACCTCCTCTAACTGAAACAATAGCAATTCATCTACTATTATTATTATGTCTAACAACAACATTTGTGATGACGATCAGGCCAGTGGTGCTGATAAGGCAAACCCCAGAATGGGAGAGCAATCAAAGCCTATCTCTAGCCATCTAAGTCGCGAGGATGATGATGTCGAGTGTTGGGATGACGCCAAAGCCTTAGTTGAATGATGACACCAATCAGCCAGCCTCAAATACAAATAGTGGCAACGAAAACTCAAATCAAGTGGACCATATGACAAGCCAAACTGGAGGCCTTGGCGCCGATCTTCGTCACAAGTCTATTCAAGCACCCATTTAAACAATGGTGATGGCTCAGTGGCATCCCATTGGAGCCACAATTAAACTTCACCTCAGACCCAGCCGAGCTTGCTCTCCACAGGGCTATATTAGAGAATGATATTGACAAAATAAATAGTATTTTAGACAATATTGAGTATATCAAGCAGCACAATCTTGTCGACAAACAAGATAAACATGTAACTTAACACAGCCTGCATCTAGCCTGTATGTTAGGTAGATCAAAGGAGATAATTGCAAAATTGTTGCGTAAAAAGAGACAAAATGGACAACTGAAAATTAAGAATCTGAACAGGTGGACGCCCTTTCGCGAGGCCTGTAGTTACGGGGATCGTGAGATTTTGAAATTGTTGTGCCAACAACTCAAGGATTCTGTCGAGGAAACCATGCAAGCGAATCGCGCTAGATTACAAGAATTTCTGACCAATACCAAAAATTTTCGTCTCGTTTTGAAGTGGAATTCCAATCTTGGGTGCCATTAATCTCACGATACCTACCCAGTGACATTTGCGTCATCACCAAGCACGACAATTATATGCGAGTCGATACTGGCTTGTTGAACATTCAAACTCTATTCTGGCGCAAGGAATTAGGCACACTTATTTGTTGATGACTGTACTCGGAGGGCAAATGGATTGTGGTGAATACCAAGAACAAGGTTTATCAACATTTCGAGACGATTGAGTTTGGAGCAGAATATCGAAGATAAAGGTGGACAGGTTTCATGGCCATGGATATCATGGATGTTGAGTTTAAGAAATCCGAAATGGAGTTGACAAGATCAACATACGGTTGGATTTGGAAATCTGATAAATTAGGCAAAGCAGGCCCATACAATGCGGCCCTCTATGAGTTCACAAATGTCTATTTCATTCTAAGGAAACGCCGCGAACATTTGAGTGATAAAAGATCTGAAACGTAACAAACTAGCTTACAAGGCTTTCACCTATGCATTTGGAACAGGCAAAGAACCAGACCTGAAGAAGCTCGAAAGTGAAACGTCTGCTGAGAACAACCCATCGTCAGATGGATCGGTCCAGAATGAGCCAGACAATGGGAGGCCAGAAGGAGACGAGACAGCGGATGAGGTGAAGCATCGCGAATCATTGGCTCCGCCCCCGCCCACAAATGTCACCTGGGAACAATACATCCAGGCCGAGGCTGGCCAGCATCCAACTTTGGGCCGACCGATCAGGGTGCAAGACCTCGCGAGGCCTGTCAAGGCTAGCGTTGCCCTAAGCGAAGAGTTTCCCTAACGAAAAATGAATTCTGGATTTATTAGCAGGAGTTCCGCTGAAATCGTTTCAGAAGTTAAAGGAGTTTGTTGAAATGAAACTACCCGAAGGTTTCCCGGTCCGCATTGACGTACCTCTATTTCCCTTCCTGTCAGCACGCATAACATTCGAGGATTTCAATTTCACTGAGGAGCCCATCAATGAATCTCTATTCACCATACCCGGTGATTTCAAGCAAGACAATACTCTTATACCTGAGAGTTGGACAGGCGCCAGAGGATCGGACACGGCATGATACTGGTTCTCGTTCTAAATAACAGCAAGAATGTACTTTATATCCAATAGTGAGCTGTAAATAATAAACGAATCAAGGCAATGGCAACCTAAATGAAGTATTTTCATCGTAACTCACAACATGAGCAGCTTGACAAAATTCACCTCCTCTCATTATTAAAATCGCGTAACTTCTCGTGATACTGTCACTCGTAACGGAAAGACATTTTACTTCGACCCCTTCAAAAATAGGGTCGGCTGGTAGGAAATCTTGTAAGTTTTTATTGCAAATTTCTTTCGTGAAGCTGGCCTAATTTCACTATAGGCTTGTTTTATATTTCTCCTAAAGTGGGGCCCTCATGTTTGCGATCTACAGTTCTGGTTTGTGGCCAGTAGAGATAAAAGGTAATTTTTACTATGTCGTGCAGTTCAATGCGTCATTTCTCTTGGTTCCCATAGCAATTTCAAGCAACGCAAGGTTGTTAATTAGGTGCCAGACACTCTGATACTCAGACAACCATAAACATTAGACAGCTAATGTTTTGAATTAATGAGATGATTAACAAACAAGTCGAGCTTCCGAACAATTCAGAAGTTGTAGATTATAGACTACTATTTGAGATTGAATGGAAATCAAGCCATCATTCGCCTCTATGTCATGATGTTTGAAAGGATTCTGTCGAGAGTCTATTTGTTTCTTTCATGCCCAAATAAAGTGTGATAAAGAGATAGTTGAATTTAGCAGTTTAAATGAAACAATCATCGTTATGGTTGAGAGTAATACCATGTATCCAGACGGAGGACACCCATCAGAGTATGAGAAATGCGACAATGAGCTTATTAGGAAGATTCGGGCGCTAGATTTATCGGCCAGTGATACGTATGATAATGATAAATACCAACAGCTCGGAACAAGGCTATCGAGATACATTTTGACATCAATCGGCAGCTTTTGCACCTGAATTACTTCGATAAAGGCTGGAGATAGAATTCAATCATGAACTCGATGCCCGCCAGGACAAGGACCACCAACAAGAGAACATGGGTTATTCCGGAGTGTCAACAGGCCATCGACATCTATCCAATGGAGGAGAATATTGAAGGCCCAGTTGATTGTTTATCTGTTTGCCGTTATCTGGTTGTGTTTTTGCACTTATTTTCAGTATCGCTATGATGTGCAAGTATTCATATTGCAACTAATACAATCTCGCTTGTCTGAGCTTGTCGTGGCGGCCTCCAATTCATCCACGCAGGTCGGCACGGGAGAGGAGCTCGCTTTTTGGCAACTTCAACTGCACCAACAAGTGGAAAGGCTTGAATTGGTTCAGAGTGAGCTCAAAACAGTTGGCTCGCCCTTTATAAAGGCCCATTTCATATTAGAGATCAGCTACTTGTATGTATTGATGCTGACAGGTGTCTCCTATTTGGAGGATGTATTAGATTCAACTCGACGATTCCGTTCAATTTCCGCTGGCCAGATGGATCCTGAATCCTCGACACGAATGGCGCCAGTACTCGAGATTGATGGCCAACGAGTTTGCCAAATTTGTCGCCTCAAGTGAGACCTTCGTTAGGAGCTCCTATTCGCGACACGGCTTCATGTTGATGATGGCCGACGACCACCTCCTGGAACTGGCCAAACCACCCGGCATCACCAACGACCTCATTAGAGATCACAGGGCTCTGGTGGGTCAACTCTTCGAGCTTGCGTCAAGTGGGGCCCTGATTCACCTGGACCGGCGGCGCTTGTTTCGTTTTAAAGGCACCCCAATATTATGGACTGACTGTGTCGATGATGGTGTTGTATCTATTGGTTCTCATGATGTTTCTGTTATGGACATTTTTGTCTCAGCGCACACCAAGAGATGGAGACAGGCCCATCCGACTTGATGGTGATAATTTTATTTGCCATCATAACCGGCTATTGCGGTATTGTGGTCCCCTACTACATCTCTTATGTGTTTTTCAATTGTATTGAGCAAATATCAATATTAATGCTCTGATTGATCTCATAGATGAGACAATCAAAACAAATAGAACCAAACAGATGGAAATTGTTGGTTTATTAGTGAGCAAACAGCAGCGTAGCGAAAGAATAGGATGCAGCCAGCCTACGACAGGGCTTTCCACGCGAACTACCAGCAAATGAACTCGAATTTGCTGCGTGCATTTATGCACTTCAAGCTGTTCGTGGCCCGCTTCAGCCAGTCAATGAATCCTTCAGTTTGGCGCTCGGCCACATAGTCATGATGTTCTTTGTCATGCCTATAGTGGCCCGCCTCCACGCGCCCTACATGCCCACAACGGGCTTCAGGCAGATGACCGTCATGGTCAGTCTGGCCTCGGTGGTGATATTCAACTGTGCCATCGTGCCTGTTTGCTATTTCCATTCGCGTTCGTTGAAGTTGTACAAGATTCTGAACAGTTTGTTGGCCCAAACCACTGAAACAACGGTGGCCAATCGTTTCATAGACATGACCAGCAAGACCGGCAACCACCACCACCACCTGTCGCATTGCAGATACAACCCGCATCTCATTCGGTTGCTCAGGAAGGAACTGGACCACCCCGAGCGGCTGACCACTCCAGTTCGCCTTCAAGTCGGCCGGTCTCGTGTTCACCTATCCCAATCTGATCCGCACACAGTTCTGGTTTGGCCTCGTGGTGTTGTCCATCACATTCAGCATATACCAGACCTCCAGTACAGGAGGCTTAAGTGACTTCCTCAACGATCCATTCGGTTTGTTTGCAATGATACCCCAGCGAGCGTTGCCCACCACCAATTGAAAATGGGGCAATTTGTGTAAACATTAGCCTTTATTAGCCTTATTTTGGTGTGTAGAAAATAGTTATTGGTATATTGTTTGCTTGATTGTGAGTAAAGCTGGACCCCATTACAGTGCCATTCTCAGCAGAGAGCACTTATTCGACAGGTTGTGTTTGGTGGAGTTGTTTGTTGTTCTTTGGCGCTCGACGACGAAGGCGGCGGGCCCAGCTTGAGACCAGCGGCGCCATTGTTTGCCAGCAACAACTCGGGCATGCTCGACTCCACCACCTTATGCATCCTAATCATCACCAAATCGAGCAGGAGCCTCGATGGCGCTTGGCCACATTCTGCCCATTGGCGGCGCTCGTCTCGAAGTAGGGAATACCGAACTTGGTGGCCTCGCTGTTGGCCTTGGACCAGCTGACCGCCCGCCTGTTGTCCAAATCGGCCTTGTTGCCACACAGCACAATATCGGGCTGGTCGCGGTAGGAGTGGAGACGCAACTGGTCGAGCCAGGGCCGGACACTCATGAACGACTGTTCACTTGTCACGTCGAACATTATAATGAAACCCATGGCGTTCCTGAAGAAGGCCGTCGTCAGGCTACGGAATCTCTCCTGGCCGGCAGTGTCCCATAGCTGCAAATTGACGCGACGCCCGCGGCCGCCAACACTGGGCGACCTGAACACCTACACAGTGATGAGAGTCATAGTGAGATATATATATATATATATATAATTAATTAATATATAAAGACGATGGTCTCATATCATCAATTTAATGAGGAATCTTCTCTACTTACAATTCTCTTCTCCTGAAGTCGATGCCCACCGTCGATATGAACTTGGACTCGAACTTGCCGTCTGTGTACTGGTGGAGGAAGGAGGTCTTTCCGACGCCCGAATCGCCCAACGTCAAGAACTTGATTAGATAGTCATAATCCGTCACTTGACTCATTTGGGCCGCCTCTTGGCCGGCGCTGGCTGCCCGCTAAAGGTATTGCTTAAGTGAGTTGAACTATCAAAATGGTGTTATTGTTGTTGTTGTTTCTTTCTCCATCGAACTTGAGTCTTGCTAGCTTCAATGGAGTTTAATGTAAAAAATTTGGGCTGTATAAAATTGAACTTGGCCAAATGGCACGAAGCGCGTGCACTGTATTTGTATTTGTGTTCGTATTCGTATTCGTATTCGTATTCGTATTTGATTCACCTTTCTGGAGTGATGACGACTTGCTGCCAGTCCTCTCTGTGTCTCTCTCTCACTCGACTTGAGCCATTGTTTGATCTCCCATTGGGCTGCTTGCAATCATTTGGCTCAAAGTGTGTGTGTGTTGAGTAAGCACTGGAACAGAGCAGGCTGGATGGATATCATAAAGAGAGAGGCCCCACCGGCGGAGTGGAGGACTGTCTGCAACTACGACGACGACGACGAAGAACTATACGACTATATTATTAAACATGTGCGTGTGTTTGCATCTAGAATTCAGCCGAATGTGCAGCAATCGAAAATTGACGAGAGAGGAACCAACAGCGACTGGAATAACAACCACAACCACTAACAACAAGAACAAACATCAACATCAACATCAACATCAACTGCAAAAACGCAAGCGAATACTGGCCCGATACCGTTGTTGTTGCGGTGGTGGTGGTGGTGGTGGTGGTGGTTGTCGATGTCGATGTCGATGTTTGGATAGAAGATCGAGCAGTGGAAATAACTGACAGCAGCTGGCACAAATAGCCCAATGCGCATGTCGGCGGCCCGCAACTCACGCAGGGCCTCGTTGTCGTCGTGGTCGAGAGGCTCCACTGGCGGCCATTTGAATGGCTGCCCATCATACACAGTCTCGGCTTGTGTCTTTTAGTTGCTCAGGTGAGCTGCCGACCTGCACCAGAATGGAATGCAATGCGATGGAATAAGCAAACTCCACTATCTCTCGACAGAGTTGCTTGGCAAGCGATTGGAGTCAAGTGGCATGAGAGTTTAATGGAATTCGGGCTGCTTTTACTGCTCTTTATCCTCCTTCTCCTCCTGCTCCAACCACTAGAATCAACGTCATCGGCCTCATAAATTTGCTTCTTCTCCAGCCATGCCGAGAGTTGCACCAGTCTCGAGGGCTACAATGTTAGGGTTCGAGAGGTACCATTTAAGGTGTGGCCAAGTAGCTCTACGATGTGACATTCAGAAGTACAGTGTTGAATGCCACTCACGCCGGCCCCAACCACCACCACAACCACCACCATGCGGGCTGGTCCAACCTCAGGCAGTTGGCATTGTTATTCCATTATGCGATGTTATTTTAGCACATCATCAACATTAACAACAACAACAAAGTTTGCAAATCTGTCTGGTCGGTCTTAAATAATAGAAGCCATCAGCTCGAACTGGCAACTGGCAACCAGAGACTGACCTTCTTTCTCAAATCTCATTACCATTCAGGCAGGCCAGTTTGGAAGGGTTCGAAACACCGCAAACGTCGCCTGAAATAAGAGCCACCTTAAAAGCACCTAAAACAAGTGGCTTTTTAATGATTTAGAGTGGGCGACTGGGCCCGAAATGAATTAAGCAGCAATGACAGCAGTACCGACGACGACGACAAAGAATTGCATGGCTTCGCTGGAGCACTACTCATCGTCGTCGTCGTCGTCGTTTGTAGTGGTGGTGGTCAAGTGTAGAAGTGAAACGTCCACTCTTTGGCGCCTCGCTTTTTGTGTCTGACTATCTGTCAGTCTGCCTGAGACACTCCAGTCAGACACAAACTAAGTGGGCCATATGGAGCCATGGTCAGTTGGACAACAGCTGCAAATGAAACCGGCCAACAACCACCGCAGGATCTAATTATCGCGCGATACGACGCCATCAGAAGTTCCAATTGCATCGAGCTCCATCGACTGGATCTTGTAGTCATTGATGAGTTTGTTTGTAATCAAATTAAGCTCGATAGAGCTCCTTAAATGGATTCCCATCTACGACAGAGAGCATTGTTTCGCTGTTGACGGTGTCTATGTGTTGGAGTTTATTCGCCTGGTTCGCCGGAGCGAGCTCGTGAATATTAATTGAATGATTGTTTTCCCCTCGTCCTCTCTGAATGATGTGGGCCGAAGATAAGATTCAAATCACACTCGGTCACTGGCCGCTATGATGGTAATGATAATGAAACTCGCCTCTCCACGACTTGTGCGCTCCTCTTGTTGTCTCGCCACGGGTCAGCACCCATATGGGCCCATCTAACCAACTGACTGACTGACTGAGTCTAGAGGCACATCCATAATCAATGAAACAGATAACAAAGCTGCCTGTATTTCTCTTCTCTAATCTTAGTAGTAGTGGTGGTGGTCATCGTCGTCGTCGTCGTGTCCACCCCACCCAAGCGACTCATTATTTCCTTCCAGCGACTCGAGAAACTTGGCCACCGGATTGAGGCTCTTCTGGAGGGCGGCGGCGCGCTGGTTCTAGGCTGGGACTGTACTGCCAGGCTATCGTAGAAGTTGCTAAACTTGTGCTCGTCCAATTGCTTGAACTTGAAGCGGCCCACAAAGCCGTTGATTTGAAGCACTGGCGCATGGGCGCCTCGCGCGACAGCCTCAGGTGGCCGTTTCGCCCCATCGCTTGCCCAGCGAGAGTTCCTCAGCAGCCAGTAGGGGTGGCCATCCTGGCGCCCATGGCCGACCATCAGCATTCCATGGCCGATTCGTTCGTCGCAATTATTGCCCGGATGTATGCCACGCGAATAGCTCAGGATATCATGGGGCAGCTGGGCCTCCACCAGAATGGGCTGCTCCTCGAGCACTCGCTCCCGTGGGCCCTGTCCACCTGGATCCTATCGAACTGGGCCACATTCAGCTCGATGGGACCCTTCGTGTGCTCGCACCGCCCTTGGCGTCCCTTTGTATGGATAGTCCTTCTCTTCGAACAGCCCATAGAAGTGGAGGAAGTCCTTGACGTCAGGCAGTTTGCCATCAGTTGCAGCCGTTCAGGTGGCCCCGGTGGCCACAGTCGAGCAACCACCGTTCGCTGAAGTCAATGGACGAGTTGCCCGTCTGCCGACAGTAGTGCCACTCGAGTAGGGCATTGAAACTGAAGGCATAGCAGGCGCCACCAGAGCCTCTGGTCGCGTATGGCACCTGTACACGAGCGCAGGTCCGCATCGATGTGGGTCACTCGATCCGGACTGGGGTCGGCTGCTCGTCCAACGGGAAGTCTGGGATCTCATAACGCGATCCTTCTGGGCAAAACCGCGTCAGCCACCTCGACAGAGGTCCCGCTTCACCAGGAGCGCCTGGCTATGGGCAGCCACTGGACCATCGACCAGTGGCCGTCCCGCGTGACGACGACGATGCCAACAAGTGGACTCTGTCCGACTCGCTCCAGAGTTTGCTCTGCTCCCACTTGGCTGAGGTCTGATACGACCGGATTCTGTTGCATGAAATAGAGCTGCTTACCCGACAGAGTGGCCAAATTGTTGGCGCTTATGGTCAACAGGTCGGCCGTGAACCACACCTGGCGAATAGAGGCCTCGGCTGGGCTCATCTGAGCTCGTCCGCTCCTGAATTGTTCATAGTTCAGCAGCAGCTCTGGACGGTCCAGCTTGAACTCGGCCCGTCCAACATCTTCAATCATACCATTCTGGTAGTCGTTCAAGTAAATATACAGCACCTTAAGAACGGCCCAAATCTGCTGCAGCCAACTTCATGGTCCTCGACTTGTTGCCACTCATAGCTTAATAGTTATTTAAACGAAAGTAAACAATTATTTACTCCTTAAAAGATATGCGAATGTATATCTTTATTGACGAACTGCAATGATTGCACTTATTGGCAGCATCGTATACTGCATTGTAAAACATCAACTGATTCCAAAAAATAACCCAAACCTTTTGGGAAGGACGACATACAGTAGACTCTGGTCACGACAATGATCAGTCATGAGGTCTACCGTGTCGTGTCGTATCTATCTTGTCCTGTCTGTCAATCAACAGTTGTGGCTTGAACCTCGGAATGCGGGCTTCCTCTTGTTTGTTTGTTCGTTTGGCCGACGACAGAAGACATAGTTGGACGTAGTTTATGTGTATGAGCCAAGACATTTGCTATTTACATGCATTTGAATAGTACAAAATAATAATAATAATAATATCAATAGAATAACATATTTAGTAGTTTTTCTGTCTAAACTGAGAGATCAACCATCACCATTCTCATAATGTTGCAAGTGTGTGTGTATCACGCCGCCTTCTTCTCTTAGGGCAGCAGCACCACCACAATGGGGTTCCCGCTCAGAGTCGACGACCGACTGTCGACTGACGACGAGGTGGAGAGGCAGAGGTGGAGCTCGACGTCGAGCTAGTTGCAGTGCTGCTCTGCTTGGCCGACTTGCTCAGCTTTAGGGCCGTGTCGATTACGGGAAAACTCCTCGAGGTGGAGCCGTTCGGTGGTGCACTGGCTCGCCGCCCGAACCCTTTGGGGTCCACATCTCTGGCCCGAATGGCTCCAGCGCTGCCGGTGGTCCTCTTCACTGGCTTATCGGCCGAGTTAGAGCTCGATCCAGATGGAGACCTCTTGCGTTGCCTCTCCGGCCTTGCCTCTCGGTAGGAGCTCGAGACCGTCTTGACCGCCAGCCGGACATTGCTCATGCTAAAGTCCACCTTCTTCTCTTTCATCTGCTCCGAACACCTGGCGAACGATGCACGACTTCTCCACCTCGCTCAGGTGCTCCGTGTCGATCACCCGCTTCAGCTGGCCAGACATCAGGCCAACAAGTGTCCGGTTCTTCATCAGCTTGTCGATGAGTTCGTCGTTCAACAGCATAGGCTGCTGCTGCTGTTGCTGATGCTGATGTCGGTTGGCCTGAGGCTCGGCCATGCGCTTCATGTTGGACGCATTGGAGACACTCCGCCGATTGGCCGACGACGACGACTTTGATGACGACTGCGATTCGACAGTGAATTCTGGGTCATCGTTGGGACTCGACGACGACGACGAAGAGGAAGAGGAAGTCTCGGGGTTGCCGAGCTGCTACTTATCATCTCTGCAGGTTCTTCTGAGGTTGTAGTTGTTGTTGTTGTTGTTGTCGGCGGCTCGTTGGTTGTACTGGCGATGGAATCAGTCGCCACTGCCAGCCGCCCAATCGCAGTCCGTCCTGGCTGGTCAGCTCGGCCTGGGCGTGGACGTCTCCTCTTCGGTAGTTGTGCTACTGCTGCCAGTAGTTGTGGTGATGGGCGTTGGCGTCGTGCTGGGCGCCGTGGAGACACTTCTTCGTTGTCCAGCAAATCGGTGACTGTGGTTGCGGCCTCAGTTGTGGTGGTTGGCTTTGGCGTGGTGGAGGTGGTGGTTGTTGTTGAGGTTGTTGTTGTGCTGGTGGAGGTCGAGGTAGGTCGGCGCTTTGTCGGGCTGTATTTCGCGTCTTTGTGGGTGTTGAAGCCGTTGGGCGCGCAGTCGTCGGCCTTCGCGTTGTGGTAGTGGTGGTAGTAGTAGTGGTTGTTGTTGTTGTTGTTGTTGGTGCTGGTGGAGGTTGGGGGCGCCACACTGGTTAGTGGGGGCCTGTTCTGTGGCCGAGGCAGTCAGATCGTCGCTTGGGAGTCTCAGCCTCGCTCGTCGTCCAGGTCGCTCGGAGTCGACAAAGACGATGAGGACGAGGAGGAGGACGAGGATCCTCCGCTTCGCCCTCTCCCGAGGGGAGTGGACGAGGTGGGCGTCTCGCTGGTTGTGGAGCTGCCTTCTGAAGTCGCCTCAGTCGTGTTGGGCGACTCGGACGAGCTCGAACTTGGCCTCAGTCGTGGACGAGCTGCCCTCCATCGATGTGGTGGTGCTGCCAGACGACGACGACGACGACGAGTCGTCTCCACCACCTGTGGACGTCGACGACGGACTGGTAGTCGTGGTGGTGGTTGTGGTTGCCTCTGTTTCGCTGGTGGCCGTCGATGAGGAGTAGTTGACTCAGTCTCGCTCGAGGTGGTGGGTGCGCTGGTTGTGGTTGTGGTGGTTGTGGTCCTCTTGGGTTTCTGGTGGTGCTGGAGGTGCCCTTTTGTGGTGCTGTAGCCGCGCTTATGGCCCGAGCCATAGCCGTGGCCGTAGCCGTAGCCCGACGAGTAGAGGCCACGTCCATGGCTCAGCCAGGTCGAGGTCGATGAACTCCTCGTCCTTGTGGTGGGTGTTGTTGGTGGTGTTCAGGAAGATGGGCCGGTTGACGACATGGACCAGCCGTTGCTGGTTCTTGGGCCTCCTCGTGGTGGTGGACGAGTTGGCCATGTGGATGGAAATGCGCGGCCTCAGGAACAGAACCACCTTCGACTTTTCCTCGTTTGTCGTAGGCGTCCGGCTCGAACCTTCCACCTTGGCGGCGTAGTGTTTCTGGTCAGAAGCCGTCCACTAGGCACGCTGCCACCATTCGAGTATCCACCGCCACTCGAATATCCAGCCCTTTACCATAGCCTCCGCCTCCGCCTGCCAACTTGTTGATATGCCTCCGCTGCCGATGGTAGTAGGTCTTCACGTTGGCCTCCTCGTTGTTGCTGCTGTATGAATGAGAGCCGCTCGACGAGTGTTGCTGATAATTATGCGCGAAGAATGCGGTTGCTGAGCGCCGTGATAGGAGCTGGCCTGAGTCTGTAAGGGCTGCTGTTGTTTGCCAGCCTCCTGTTGCTCTGTTGGATCGGCGGCTCGGCCGACTTTTTCGCGCTCCCGAAACCACTGGCCCACTAGATGGTCTTGGCGACTGCTGACCTCCACTTACTGGCTGTGGTCGTAGCTGCTGGCTTGGACTCTGTGCCAGCTGATACACCGTCGACAGATTGAACTGCTCGTGATGGGCTTGGACGAGGCACCATGGGCCTGTTGTAGCCGGTTGGCGGGCGCCACCTTCGTCATGGCTCCCATTTGACCAGAGGCCGCAAAGTCCACTGGATCGGCTCGGCCCTCCCTCTCGGTAGGTGCCTGTTGGCCACTTGCTGGCATTCCATTGACGCTGTCGCCGTTTATCGAGTTCGGGTGCGAGTTGGGCCCGCCTCTGCCGTTGTAAAATCGAGGTTTGGTCGACGCTCAGGTCCTGCTGTTTGGGCACCACCTGACTCATCTGTTTGCGGGCCTCGCGCGAGTACTCCCGCCAGTGGTCGACGGCCGGCTGTGGCTGGCCATTTGGTTGTTCGGCCAGCTGCATTGGTGGTTGTTGTTGTTGTTGTTGTGGCGACATTTGCCCCTTCTGGTCGTTCACTTGCACCTGCTTCTGCGGCTGTTGTTGTTGTTGCTGACCGGTGGCCACAGGTGACAGAGCTGCATTGGGCGCATTTGGGCATCATTTGGGCCAATCATCTGGTACTGAGGATGGCTGAAGTGCGCCTGTTGCTCTAGTGTTGCTGGGCCGGCACGAAATGCGGCGGCTCGTCGAAAGGCGGTGGCGCATGTTGCTGTTCGCGATTGTTGATGTTGTAGGTTGCGGCGGCTGTTTCGGCGGGCCGCCTACGAATGGCTGCTGATGAGGCGGAAGTTGGTGGTGCTGTTGGTTGTGGTGGTGGTGCTGCTGTTGCGGCAGGATTAATTGGCGGGGAGGTAATGGTTGTTGTTGTTGCTGGTGGTGCTGATGCTGGTTTACGGCTTGGACACGATGGTCATCAAATGGCACTTGGTTGTTGTTGCTGTTGCACTTGCTGGTATTGATTGTAACCAGACTGTTGGGCCAAATGCGCCTGCTGGTGGTGGTGGTGGTGGTGGTTGTAGTTTATGGCCGTTGGCTGACGAGCCGTGGTAGATTTGCTGCTGCTGTTGATTAAAATCATGTGGATATAATTGCATTGGCGAGAATGTTGTTGTCTCGTTTCCATTGGCTGTCATGTTTCCGGCGCCATTCATGGTTCCATTGAGAGACGAGTCGGTCTCGTTGGCGCTGCTGGTGGCATTGGGCTTCTTCGGGAATGGCTCAGGTGGCTCGAAAATGTCTTCCTCCTCTTCCGTCAGCTCCTCGTCACTTGGCTTTTCGAGCGGGTCACGCGATCCAGTAGTTATCTTGACGCGGGGACTCGAATGGAGGCGCACCTTCACGGGCGGCATGTCCAAGTTGGCGTGCACGATGGTCTTGCCTTTGCGTGGAAAGTCCATCGACATGGTGGGGTGCTTGCTAACATAACTGTAGTCGTTGTTTCCGTAGCTTCCTCCGCCACTTGTCTGCTGCTGCTGGCCACCGGCCGAGCTTTTAACTGGGCGCTTGCTCGGCGTTCGAGTAGCCACCGCCGCCGCCGGCCCTGGCCTCCACTGCCACCTTTGGTGGCCTCTGAACAGCCACTGGCGGCCGGCGTATTATCATTGGAGGAACCTCCTTGCCGCCAATGGAGATGGCGCCAGCGCGGCCGCCAATGGTCAGGCCCTGGCCGCCGCCAAACGAGATGCTGCGCCCATTCCCAAAGGACAAAACTGATGCCACCAAAGCCAGTGTCGGCTGCAGGTGGCCCCGCAGGCTGGGCGGCGCTGCGGCTGTAGTCGGCCTGTTGCGATTCGCTCGGTCATCATTTGGCTCGTGTGGGGCGGCGGCGGCCGCGGTGGTGGTGGCATAGCCATCGCGTCTGGCCTCATCATCAGCGGCGGAGCCTGACCGAAGACCATTGGCGGAGGCTGCAACGCCGCCAACTGGTTGGGTCAGGGCGCCAGTTGGCCCTGAAAGGCCGGCGGGATGGCCAGCGGCGACGACGACGCGGCCTCGATGAACGGACGGCCCAGAGCCCCCTGTTTCTGGAACTTAATGCTGGCTGTGGGCCTGTCGGGAATCTTCAACCAAGTGGAGGGGTTCGGGGTCGAAGACGTCGTAGTTGGTTTTGCGAATACTGGCCGCCTCAGATCGCCTCCATAACCTGCCGCCGCCGAGTGCTTACCGCCAGTGTAGTGGCTTCTTCTTCTTGTAAGTATGAGTTGAATGGGTACCCGGATTACGTAGCCACTGGATGGGAACTTCTTCTTCTTCTTCTTGTATGGATCGTCGTCAGGGTTCTTCACGCGCTCCACCGATATGGCCACCTGCGTTCGGCCCTTACTTGAGCCGATTGTACTTGCCGCCGCCGCCGCCGCCGCCCGAGGACCTCCGTTCAATATGAATCATCCTCGGCTCCTGTGATGGCACCCTAGCAAATTGTCGTCGGCTAGCAAAAGCGGCTGCTGCTCGGCTCGACTCTGGACTAGTGAATTGCATGCGGCCAACAAGACGAGCCAACAAGTCAACTGGACGAGCTGTTTGCTTGATGTCGCTTGCATTGGACAATATTTGGTTGGACATTTAACCACCCGTCGATGGTCGTGCGTCTTGCTGCTGTGATAATCTGTCATGATGTGTGATTTGGCTTCTTGATTGATTGTCATAGTGGTATTAGTTGTAGTATGTTGCTACTTTGGGTTTGACTGTTGAATGTATTAATAAAAGGTGATAATATCTCATATTCTTCCTGGAATTGACTACATAGATATGAATACTATAAGAGATGACTAAATGGCAATACGATATGTTTATCACAACTCTCTTGGGCTTATGAGGAGTCAGAGACAATAGTTTCTTGCGCCTTTGCTTGGTGCCGTTTCTAATTAAATAATAATTAATTAATCTTTCTCTCTCGCTCGCATGTAATATGATGCGATGATAAGAGAAGCTGGAGAACAATAGGAAGCGAAACCGGCGTGTTACTGACCAGCAGACCAGTAGTGGCTTTCACTTCTCAGAGATGACAGAAGCAAACTTTCGCTTACTCGAATGTTTCGAGTCTTTGTCGTCGTCGTCGTCTCTGTAGTCTCGACTGGCTTCAATAATCGCCTCAGATGAAATGCAAATTAGGTCATCTACTGCACAAGCTACTTCTTGTTTAGCTTCGTTCTACGCTTCTTCTTCTTCTCCGTCTTTGTCTCCTTCTCTCCTCACTCAACTAATCAACTTGAACTAACTAATTTTAAAGCGACCTGTCGAGCGCCGGAGCTCCTCGAATGTGTTTGGTCTGTGTGTGTCTTCAATTTGAGCCCTGCAAGTCCACTCCAAGCGCCCGTTTTGCATCTCTCAAAACTAACTAACTTGTTTGCAACAACAACAACTCAGTGGCCAAAGTTACAAAACTACCAAAGCACAGAATTCTGTCCTCTAGCTTTTCCTCCTTTTTCACCTGATCTTAATTCTCCTTCACCTGGCTGGCCACTCGATCGATGATTAGCAGTGTTCTCTGTTCTCTCTTCGACGGCGTCGGCGTTGGCCGTAAGCCGATGATCGTCTCTCTATCTGTGTTGGTGTTCTGCTCTTCTATGCGAATAATTCCATTCAGATGCCTCCTTCCATCTCTCGACCAACCAGGAACTATCCCGCTTCAACTTGTTGCTGGCTTTAGCCAAATGGAGACGACGCCAATAAGCGGCAGTTACTACGCGCATGCACTTGGCGAGCTCGGCCGTCGATGTCGACGTAATGGCCATTTGCATTCGTCACTTCCTCTTACCCGCGAGGACTCCAACCTTGCCACTGCAATCGACGCCAGCATTGAGGAGAAAGTGAAAATGAGAATCCACCAACCACCGACTGGCTTTTGTATTGGTCCGAACAACAACAACAACACCTTAAGGCGATTTTAAACATCAGAGTTGCCTTGACGAGGATGGACAGAGAGAGAGAGAGAGACCAAACAAACAGACGAGGATGGACACACGAACTAACGGAAGAAACGAGAGGAACCAACCAACAAACAAACAACAAACAAACAAACAGAGGAACATTAGATGATGTTGTCTGAGCCGCAAATCATCAATGGCAGCCAGTGGTGGTGGTTGAGGTGGTTGTGGCGGCCATTTGATGGTTTTCTGGCTTTGAAATGGTAGCCCAGACTAACTGGATTGACGACTATGAGGAAGATCCGCGCGCGATGTTGTCTTCCTCATCCTCTACCTGATTCTGGATTAGCCACTATTCAGTACTGGCTGGACGAGCCGACCACTGGGCCAGTACTTATCAGTTTGTGTTGTTGTTGTGAGTGTTGTCGTTGTGCAATATCAGCCAGTGGCTAACTCGGCCGGCGCCAGTGAAATTATTCCATAGTCCAAACTGCATCGACAGGTTACTACAGCATTGGACGGCGTCCTCCTCCTCATCTCAGCAATACTTAAACTTCATTTCCCTTCCAACTCATGCAGGACACTTTTGTTCGCCCGCTTTTTTTGTCGCTTCTCATTTAAGTCGTAGCCAGTCGAAGGATCAAACTCGAGGAGGAGGAGGAGAAGACAGGAGAGAAATTGAAGAAGCGCCTGAAGCCGAGCATTTATTCCAGATGCAATGGCAACAACAACAACAACAACAACATGCATTACCTCCATCGGCACGACCACCTGTCTGCTTGCTATTACCATTACAGTCCACGGAGCCACTGCTGCAGCTGCTGTTGTTGTTGATCATCGTCGTCGTTGCCATTATCATCATCAACATCCCTTCGACCGTGGTGACGCAGTTCGCAAGATCAAGCGGCGACTGGCGCCGCCACCGAGCCGAAGCGAGCGAGCCCCTTCACCTGGCTAGTGGTCGTTGGCTGTAATGGTCGCCGGTGTTGTCTCCTTTTCATCCTTCCCGCGTTTCCTTTCCTTCCGTCCGGCTCGCTGGGCCGGCCGCCTGTCAATCTAAATACAGCGCTAACTAAGAGAACGCGGAAATAAGCTTGACCAGTGTCGGCTTCGACCGTCGCCGTCGTCGCCGCCACTGAGCGCCGCCGCCACTGGAAGCCGACGGGAATGTCTTCGAGGATGTTCAGTGTTGCCCGAACCAGCCAACATCCCCGGCATAAATACACTACTAAATATACAGACCAGTTTCAGTGGCTAGTTGAAAGCGGCCGCAAGCCGACCGTCGACGAAGGGACGCCTCAGCTCGTAGAAGTTTCCCTGATCATCGTCGTCCTCCGCCGCCGCCGCCGACCATCTCGAACAGGTTGCTTACCCACAAGTCTGTTCCTTAGTTAGCTGTCTTTGCCTTGAGCCCGCCCATTCCACTCATGACTTTCTCCTTTAAACAAGCAGTTCACCCGTGGCTCCGCCCACGAAGAGAAGAGAAAACACAAATAAACTAATGAAGGAGCGCTTTTTGAAAAATTTATTGGAGCTTTTACGTTTTTTTATTTGTGGTCAACTGCGGCAGCTCGGAGGATTTAATTAAGGGCTGCTGGATAGACCACATTCTTGGTCTTACCTTCAGGTGCACGAATGTAAAGATTGGGTGGCTCGCCAATCCCGCGAGCAGGCCACGAAGAGCTGGCCATGAGAAAACACGGACTCGAGCGCCTTGTCCGGCTACTCGCATCGACTGTCCTTGGTGACTTGTGGCAAACCGCAGAATCACCAACATCCGTTGGGCAACCGACCGTAAAACTGAAATTTATTCGTGACGAGCATAGTACCTGTAAGTCATACGTCAGATTTACGTCATTTTACACAATCATTTGTGAGAATTTACTGCAGATTGACGTGTACGATTTTGAACCTGCGGGCGTTTTGGCAGGGACTGCGTATTAGGGTGCGCACGGTCGGCTCCTAGTAACTCCAGGATAGCAGGCAGTTGACTTCGCATATTCATTGAGCAGTCAAAAACGTACCTGTAAACAAAAATCTCTCCAGCAACCCATTTTGGCTGGGGTCAAATATCGGCATCATTAAATTAAATCCCAACATTTCATCATATTATTACTCAAATTGCATGTTTTGCTACCAAAATGACCTCAAGTGTCAAGAAAGTCTTCACTGGCAAGGCTATGGTCAGTGTTGCATCAGAGACCTCCAGACCGAAGAGAAAAAGAATGGCAATAAATTAAGTCTCACAACAAGTAGTAAGGATTATGGTAGCAACCTTGGACTTCCTGGATAAAGTTGGAGCAACGCGAATATGAGACGACTGGCCAATTTTTTCGCCGATTGGACCGGCTAGCTGCAAAGGCCAGAGTAGAGGCAAACTTGGAGACCAGGTTTGATATGACCATTGATAAAGGTCGTAAGTCCAGTGCTGATGATAAGTTGATCAACACCACGGCACAGACCAGTGTGCAAGCTGATAGTTCACGCAAGCAATCTGCAGGCTGGACGGAATAGATTGCATCACAATAAACGCAAAAGAGGAAGAAGAGGTGATAACATTTATCAGGTGTTTGTATTATATAGTTGATATTTGTGTGATAATAATCGCGATGATGACGATGATGACTGGCAGCGACCCTGAGATTCATTCGCGTTGCCGGACATATCAGAGCGGGCTTACTGGTCGCCTTGCCTCGAGTGAGTGATTGAAGTTGTCGACGAATTGCGCAAGTTCTGATTGATTTCATATTTGTCCCATAGATTCTGATCCTCCTTCTTCTGGTCTGTTTTTCCTGCCGCGATTATTTGTAACACTTTGTTCAAATACACTGTTATTGAGTTGATGTTGTTGCTTCTTATTGTGGGTTTGTTTTGAGATTTTTGTTTTCTCAAACGAGGACTTCAAAAGATTGATCTGCATCGAATGATATACTGGCTCTTGGTTCATAAATGTGATCTCTCATATAGTACTGCCTTTCTGGCTGAATTTGGTGCTCTTAAGTCCCCGTCTATTGTTTAATCTGTTGTTCCTTGTTTTGTTTGTTGGAGTTGAACTAAAGCACCATATAACGCTCGTCGGCGGCGTACTAAATAGCTCGTATGGATCCATATGTTTGTTATTGGTATCTGATGATAATGAGATATCCATGAATGTGAATTGTTCTCCGTCCATGATGGCGATTTTTATTTATTTGCGATTGTCATTTAGTAGATTAATTGATTCGTTACAGCACCTTAGTGGAATTGATCTTTGTGTTTTGAGTGAGATTAATAGCGGATGGGAATACAATATTTTTTCTTTGTTGATATTGGGGTCATCCAAGACGACAATAACAACAAGTAACTTCCGAAAACTGGTAAATGTTGACACACACGCACGAACCAACGGGCACCATCCGCACATAAAAGGCGCTAAATCTGCATCAAACTGTAGATTGACAACGCACTAATTTGCGCAAAGTAGAAGACATCCCGATGCTCGATGGGTCAGCGTTTGCGCTCTGCAATAGCCAGCGCGCAAACGCTCGTCGAATTCCGCTGTGCGCTTTCTCTCGTCGTATTTCATCGAATATGGTTTCGGCGAACTCTTGCAAAGCGTTCGCTCGTGCATATCCCTTTACGCTTACACCTGCAAAAGTCATGCAAATTCGATGCCTGTGACAAGTGCAATCAGTTGATCGAACACCTCCAAATTATGAATTATGACAAAGCTTAAAATTGACCAGAGTAAAAACAATCAAGATCACCCATATGAAGTCTCGAATAATAGTAAATCCAGCTAAACAAAGACAATGACTTCAAAGCAAGATTTAGACAAAGGATTACTTTCGTTGAGCGTAAGGTGTTATTAGCTCAGGAACGGATTATTAAACAACGTGAGGCGGCAAATGCTGTTGTCAAAGAACTGCAAGGACAATTGAAGAGTCAAGAAGACATGAAGAAAGAATGGATTGGAAGGATCAATCTAGAGAGGGAAAGGATCAACATGGAAAAGGGCAATTTACCCAGTCGCATCGGTTGCGAATGGACGATTTGAGAGCCAAATATGAGGAGGAGAGGGAAAACAAGCTCCGAAGCTTGAAGGTGATGATTCTGGAAGAGGAACGCGAAATAAAGGAGCTACAAAGACAAAGGGACGAGGAAGTGATGAAGACAAAAGCGGAAGAGAACCAAATCAAAGCGAGATATCAAGTGAAGATTAATGAATTATTGAGAGAGGAACAAGCAGCGGCATTGAGGACGGGCGTTGTTCGTCAGAAGAGGCTACTTGAGACACCAAGCCTCTACCAATGGCCATTGAAACCAAATCCGGTGGGTATGAAGAAGAGGGCATACACTGCAACTAGACCGATATAATTATCGGAACAATAGAGACAAATTGTGTAGTGTACCCCTCGAAGGGTAACCGCTGCTGCTGTTTTTAGTGGAATAAAAGTCGGGTTATAATTGTGGTTCAAATTAAATGAGTAATCACATTATGCGTTGAAGTTTACATGATGAGTATTGAATTGATCAATAGTCTAGTCCATCTTAATGTGGCTTGCCATCTTGATGAGATCCGATGATTTTGAGTTACATTTCTTGTAGTGAGACTCACACTGATCACATTTACCCGAGTAAGACTGCTACCCTTGGCAGCGGCATCGTGAAAGTATTTGGTGTCGGTTTGCTCTAGGACGTTGGAACCCTGAAGTCTGACCATGTTCATGAAGACTTGCTTGCCGTCCTGGCCAAATCCTTGTGGGTTACAATTGAGCTCGCAGATAGCCTTAGCGATACAGTCCTCCATCTTGGCTTCTTTCATCAGGAGTCATGGCTGCCTTGACGACATCTATAATCTACTTTAGGGGCAGCTCTTCGATATATTGTGCTGTTCTTGTTGTTGAGTGATTTCGTTGCTGGCAACTCCTCATGTTTCAGTGCAGACTCGAGGCCTGCGGTCACATTCACCTCCTTGTGGTGATGTCCGAGGATTGGCGAGTCCAGGGTGGTCTCGATGGCGATAGATGTGTCTCCGATGTCCTTGGCGACCTTGTTGGCCACTCCCTCAGCCACCCTTGCTCGCCTCTACAATCTTGACGGCTGCTGGCTTCAGACCCAGAGCGGCGACACCCAGACCTGCGCCCTTCACACCGGCACCTGCCGCGTAGAGAATTGCGCCGTCTTTGGCCATCTTCTCGCCCATAAACTTGATAGGTGCACCGACCATCTTCATGCCTGTACCCACGGCAGCGGCCTTCAGTCCGCCAACGATGGCAATTGGCTTGAGGCCAAGTCTACGGCGGCTTTCCGGCGACCAGCGCCTTGTTTCCGATGACCTCCTCGGCGTCGGCTACCAAACCGCAGGCTGTCCTGAGCATGGGTGGAGGCAACATCATAACTGGGACGATGTTTAGCATGACGATGGCCACTAGTAACATGGTGCAATGTGATCTGAATGATGATGATGGAGACATTTCGATGATTTGAATTACTTGAGATTCTTGATGAGAGGCTAAGTGAGGTTACTTAATGTCTTGATAAAATTTACACTTGATAAAACTTGTTAAAACAATTGAACTCATGCAAAAGGTCGAACAGGATATGATTTAATAGCACGTTAGATCGACGTCTCCTTTATACTCTCCTCTCGTGTTGGTAAGGAATTTTCTGGATACATCTCCCGATGTTTATCGATTTTTGATCTACAAGTGGGTTCTTGTCACAAGTGTCTGTGATGAATGGAATCACTAGCAGAGAAAGTTGGGATGCGTTGAATCCGCCAGTTGGCTGCTCGCAGGCGGCTGAACGAGACGCGCCGCATCCTCCTCGCGCCACGCATTGGGTCGCTGCTACCTAACACCTCCAGGCTGAAGCCAGGCGGGTTTCTCTCACTCATTCAACTATCGCATAGACAATGGCAGAGTACACCTGATGGGCTCGTGGACAGATAAGATGCCGATCGGTCGATTGGAGCAGCCAACTGCCGAAATCAAGTGCATCGATAAAGATCAGAGGTGTTCGGGAAAGGATTCGCTGCTCGCTCGAGGAAGTAGTATAAAAGGAGACGGAGATCTGCCACTATTACCAACCAACTTTAGTGATCTTCCCAATAATCTAAAGTTTAATCAAAACTCCCCATTTCATCAAGTCCAAGTCATCAAACCATCTCATTTAATCTCTCACCAAGGAACTCAAGCAATTAACAACATCAAAATGTGTCCATCGTCATCATCACTGGGTCACATTACCACATCTTACTCTTGGCCATCGTCATTGTAAACATCGTCCCAGTTATGATGTTGCCTCCACCTATGGCTGCTCAGGACTTGCCTGCGGTTTGGTAGCCGACGCCGAGGAGGTCATCGGAAACAAGGCGCTGGTCGCCGGAAAAGCCGCCGTAGACTTGGCCTCAAGCCAATTGCCATCGTTGGCGGACTGAAGGCCGCTGCCGTGGGTACAGGCATGAAGATGGTCGGTGCACCTATCGTTTATGGGCGAGAAGATGGCCAAAGACGGCGCAATTCTCTACGCGGCAGGTGCCGGTGAAGGGCGCAGGTCTGTGTCGCCGCTCTGGGTCTGCAAGCCAGCAGCCGTCAAGATTGTAGAGGCGAGCAAGGTGGCTGAGGGAGGCCAACAAGGTCGCCAGGCGACATCGGAGACACATCTATCGCCATCGAGATCCACCCTGGACTCGCTAATCTCGGACATCACCACAAGGAGGTGGAATGACCGCAGGCCCTGAGTCTGCACTGAAACATGAGGAGTTACAGCAACGAAATCACTCAACAACAAGAACAACATGGCGTATCAAAGAGAGCTGCACCCAAGATTGACACTGAAGTTATGAAGGCGGCCCTGAATCTAGTCAAGGAGGCCAAGATGGAGGACTGTATCGCCAAGGCTATCTGCGAACTCCAATTGTAACTCCACAAGGATTTGGCCAGGACGGCAAGCAAGTCTTCTTCATGAACATGGTCAGACTTCAGAGTTCCAACGTTCTCGAGCAATCCGAATCGAAGTATTACCAAGAGGCCGCGCCTGGTGGGTAGATCTTACTCGGGTAAATGTGATCAGTGTGAGTCTCACTACAAGAAATGTAACTCAAAATCATCGGATCTCATCAAGATGGCAAGCCACATTAAGATGGACTAGACTATTGACAGGAAGTACTCATTTTAACACTCATCACGTTGTAAACATTAACACTTAACATCACCACCGAACTCAACTCTTGGTCGAGTTTCAGATGAATAAAAACGCATAATTGAACTCTGTGTTACAAATTGATTTATTAACCGGCTACAGATTTACTAATAATAATCTCATTGATATGGGTCTCAGTTGGCCTCGAATGCCTTTGTGGGCTGGTCGCCAAATTTAAGGTGCATTCTGGTTCCTATCTCGTCAATAACATCTACCACCCGGTCAAGCATCTCTTTGTATGCGCCGACGAGACACAAAACCTCACTCTGGCCTCCAATAAGGGTGTTGCAGGGAAAGCCGGCACCAACTATTGCAACATTCTGCTTCAGGGCGGCTCAGAATGATCTCCACAACAATGGACGCCGAGTACACCATCATGGGAACAACAGGTGAGTCCTGCTACCAATCACAGCAAAGCCGCGCTCCTTTAGCTTACTCCCAAAATGAATGGTATTATCCTTAGCTTCCTGATCCTTTGCAGGCCCTCGTTTTGCTCCGGGTCTTGTTCATTGCCAATAATTGAATCAATAACACCTATAATCTGTCGCACATAATGGCGCCGCCATTGTGGCTGCGTAACACGACGAATAGGATTTGATTCGTAGATAGTTGATCAATTCCTTGATCCGGCTATGTAGCCACCAGCCGCCCCTGAAATCCTTTCTTCTGTAAATGTACCATGAGAATGTCCACGCCACGAGGGATCACAGTTGTAATAATTCACTACGCTCTTTGTCCAGTGCCCCAATACTATGGGCTTCGTCTAAATATAGATAAGCCTTGTATTTCTTCTTGATCCTAATAACCTCTAGCAAGTTTACAACTGTCCCTTCCATACTGAATATACCTTCAACAACTATTATGGCCTTCCTCCACGGCTTGAATGAGCCCGGACTTGGATTGGTTTGCCCGTTGAGCAATTCGTGGCGCAACTTTCGCTCGAGATCAATAGTGTCATTGTGCTTGAATACTTTACAAGTGGCACCAGATATCCTACAGCCAACGATGAGACTGGCATGATTCAATTCATCGCTCATGATTAGAGTTCCCTTGCCGCCCGACAGGGCTGGAATATTGTTTGAGTTGGTGGCAAAGCCCATGCCGACAACAAAGCCGCCTCGACGCCCAAATACTTGGCCATCTTTTTGTTCCAATTCCATCAGGGTGGCTGTGGTGCCAAACTCGCACCTAGAGCTGGCTGTGCCTGAACCATAACGTTGGATTTCCTCACAAACTGCCTCTATCCTCGGTCCAGTGTTCTCGGCCATACCTAAATAATTATAAGAGCCATATTGATGGCCCTGGTGGTCGTGCCCTTAAATTTAAATGTTCGATTATAATCGTCCGAGTATCTGTCCATAATGTCAATCTCTTCACCTGGCACCGAGTTAATGGGAGTATTCCAGCCATCACAGAGGCGCCTGAAGAAGTTGCGACAATAAAAATTTTTCAAAGCTCTGATATAATGGTGGATAACCATGTCTGTTTTTCACTTTCACTGGCGGTTGCATTCTTTTCAATGCCCCATATAGCGCAGGAAATCTCTCAAATAACCAAAGATGTAGATAATAATGACACCTAAATTGACCATGGCGGCTATGTGCTACGACGCCTCTGGCTTGTAGTTGAAACTGACCATAGCCTTGCCAGTGAAGACTTTCTTGACACTTGAGGTCATTTTTGGTAGCAAAATATGCAATTTGAGTAATAATATGATGAAATGTTGGGATTTAATTTAATGATGCCGATATTTGACCCCAGCCAAAATGGGTTGCTGGAGAGATTTTTGTTTACAGGCACGTTTTTGACTGCTCAATGAATGCGAAAGTCAACTGCCTGCTATCCTGAGTTTACTAAGAGCCGACCGTGCGCACCCTAATACGCAGTCCTGCCAAACGCCCGCGGAATCCAAAAAATCGTGCACGTCCAATCTGCGTCATTTTACACAATCATTTGCGTCATTTTACACAAATGATTGTGTAAAATGATAAGATTTACGTAAGTCATACGTAAATCTTACGTATGACTTACGGGTACTATGCTCGTCACGAATAAATTTAAGTTTTGGTCGGTTGTAACGCATATTCTACAACGACAACGACAACAACCTTTATTGACTGCCGCCGTTAGCAGAGAAGAATCTTAGTGACTTGAATAACCAAAATCAATGTCATCACCTGAATAGTCGACCAAACAGCCCACCCTTTTTGGCTCCACCCGCCTGATGAGCTTTTTGATCTTCAGATGTCGGCGTTTGTTGAGGCAACATTTCGCCGATATCAGCATCACCAGTTACATGGTTGGCGCCACTGCCACTGCAACCTAAAGCCTCGAGATTCCTTTGTTGTTGTTCATCCAGAGTTGTTGTATCGCCGGTCCTGTCATTGTTTGTTGCCAATGAATCATTAGTCGTCGATATGTCAATCAAGTTATCGGTGTTGTTGTTGTTGTTGTTGATTAGACCAGAGGAAATCGACGAGATCTTGTTGCTCTTCCTTCGCACTCTCGCTGGCCGTCGGCTGTTCAGTCGAAATAATGGACCAAACAATCGATTTAAAGCGCCCAATTTGCTCAGTTTAATTCTAACATTCTTGGTCTTCTTTGGGGCCCAACGTCGACGACGACAATGATTGTTGTTGTTGTTGTTGCTGCTGCTGGCGAGACGAAGATATTCGACGGGATTTCTCGTTCAAATACGAGTCGGCCTCACTCGTGGCCTCGCTTCGTGTCCGCGAGAAGTCATTCGAGTCCAAACCACTGGCGAGGTCATCATTGTTATCACCGCCACCTGTCGCGTTCACATTGGCCGACGATTGGCTTGTGTTGGACGATTTCTGGAGTATCGATCTGAATTGACGATTCTTTTTCAATAATTCAAACTTGTTCTTGAGCAATTTGATCTCTCGCGAGATGGTCGTCTCTCTGTGCATAAATTTCTCGTGTATTCGTTCCTGGTGATGTAGATGAGGCCATGTCATTGAGAGATGATTATTTTAATTTATACACACATCAATAGTAGCACTAGCCAGTAAACAATACTTACGTTCTTTTCGTTCAACAACTTGGTTTGTCTCTCGAACTCCTCCTTGGCCTGTAACAATGTCTTCATGTCCTCTACGTATTTCTCTACACTATCTTGGCGCGACTTGAGGATCGCATGGATCTCACCTAGTTTCAGTTCGTATTGTGTCAATGCCGAATGCGTATCATCGAACAATTTCGTCCTGTCCTCGTCCAACCTCAGCATATCAGTCTCCAGCTGACGAAGGCGAGAATTCAAACTTGAAGGCTGATCGTAGGCGTTGATCGATGATCTTCGTTTTCTGATTGTCTGGGCATTGTTTGGTTGCTGGTTCAATAGCTGGGCCGGGTTTCTTTGGGAGCCGACATTCGTGCCGTTGGTGGAGGCCTCGGCCTTGTTTCTACTTGTATTCGCTTGCTCGACCATCACTCGCTGGCTTCTACAGGCTTCATCATTTTGAGGCCAGCCAGTGGTGGTTGTTGGCACTACTCGTAACTACTGTAAATTGATAAATTTATCAATCCACAAACACCTGATAGTTGCCTGTTACAGGCCAACCTGTTTGGTATACAAGTGATTGGCAACTAAAACACCAGCAAATAACATTCCTCGGCCAGGCTAGCCCTCTCGTGGCTCTGCTAACAAACAGACTGACCTTTGGACGTTCCTCGACTGACAAATCAAAGCTGGGAACCACAAAAAGAGATCCATATGGTATGGTTGAGGCCTGCAAAATGACGAGGAAACACATCGAGAACTAAATTAGGGTCATTGATACTTAAGCCAAGGGAGAAGGGAAACCGACTAGAGTCTATGGTATGCACGGGACTGGTGGGAAATGCCAAAGAATATAGAATAGAATTAGGCCAACAACCAGTATAACCGACGACCACAAACTAACGACGACTCTGGAAGGCTCAATTGAATGAGTAAAAGACTGTTGTGAATAATGATCTGACATAACAACGCATAGGGGACTTGAATGTAATGAGCATAGGCATAAACAGTAAATAACAGACGTGACTCTGTGAGTTGATTGCCGTTGATTTTAAAACAACCACAACACAAAACAACGAGTTGTGTCTGCCTGACCGTCCGCCTGTCTGTCCGCCTGTCTGCTATGGCCTGTTTACCTATATGGATGTCGGCTTATTAGGTGGTTAATTGAAAACCGCGGCACGTCCCACTTGATCAGTCACGAAGGCTATCCGTTGGATGCCACAGAGGCCACTCGCGGCAGACGAGACGAGAAGATTGTCTACTACGAGATTCGTTCGAGTGGATTGTCCAGATCGTCGATGTCGAGTTTAATAGATCAACAACAACAACAACAACCTCAGTGGTTGTTGAGCTCTTTTAATTTGCTAATTCATGAATTCATCTGATGATTACTATAACAAAATTGCAGGAATGATGTTCGGTGTCCCCACAATGGTCGTGTGCGTGATATATATTTTTAAAATTATACTTTCAAATAGAATTTTCAGTGATAAGAATGAGATGATATCGACATGATGACTGATTATTGAAAGTGGACCAGCTCATCCTCGAGCTTCTTGTCCAGCTGGTACTGGGTCAATTCCACTTTGCCCTTTGAAATGTTTGTAGATCCTCAGATGGAGAATCTTCTCGTCACCATTTTCAATCTTGCCTTTGACCTGGACATTATATAGATGGTAATTAAAGGTAATTACTTGACATCAGTCTCAATTCTTATGTTGTATTAATTACATCAGCCATCTAAGATCGTAACTTACCTTGACGAAATAATTGATGCCAGCGACAACCTGACTCTTGTATGAAATCGCCTTCAAGTGAGGTGAATTTCAAATTCGACCTCTGCTCCAGCTCAGGTTTTAATTTGTCAACAACCTCTATGACATCTGGTGGGTTGAGAGAAGCTCTACCCAGGCCACCTGCTACTTGTTCGGGCGGGAAACTGTCCATCTTTATTGATTCTGCTTTTTATTAATTCAGCTTTTTCAGGTGAATTTTCTCCTCGTGTCTGTCGGTCATATGATCGAGTTATTGTAGGGAACAAAATTAATTGTTAATGTTGAGTTGAAGGTTTTTTGAAACAATTGAGAAAGAATTGCTGTGTTTAGCATCTAATATAACAGGTATTTTCCATCAACAAAATGTCAGCGTGGTATGTTTATGGTGGCGGGGTATTTCGGGATGACGTATATGTTCAGGTCTTGTCAGACAAATCAGCTGGCATGAGCTACGCCAATCAACGAGTGTACATGATATGAATCGTATCGTTGTTGATTTGGTTTCCAACGAGCTACTACTGGAAATGTTGGACTGTAACACAGCGACAGCAGCTATTAACATCAATAAGGCACAGATTCTAATCTCAGAATTGATTATCTCGATTCTAATATTGTAGCTATTGTCATGTAGCTGTTTACTCATCGGGAATCCACGATCACTACCCGTTTTCCAACCAATTCGTACATCGATATGGATATAATCAATTACAACTGACTTCTAATAATATACAGGGTTTAATGGAACAAAATTTGGTTGAACCTGAATTGATCATTGGTAACTTACGTTGATAAATACTCAATACTGTTATGAAGAAAAACGCCACCAATATATATGCCTCTCGCTCTGGGTGAATCTTTCACTTGATTCATTATTTGATTCATTATGAAATATTAATAGGATAGATGATCCGACATTAATGAGCTATTGTGAGTTTGTAATACCAAATTGAAAGAAAAGTTCTCGTTTTACAAATATTCCATTACTTGTTGTTGTTTTCGCATTCCGATTCGATTAGTCCGCCTGTGACTTCCCTAAACGATCAGCGCGTCGGTCTGTGTAGGCAACGTCGGGCGACCATTACATTTGCAATAACATAACAACTGACTCTGCTGATGCTGCGCTGTCGAACATGCAAATATTGTTGTTTTTTCGAAACAACAGTATACACTGTCAAACGGTTTGACTCTAAACCACCACCACCATAACCGAGAACGATGCCAATAACAGGGCGTGTTTGATATGACAACAACAACAATGGCGACTCACTGTTGAAGAAACTGGTTGTTATGCCACGTGCAGGTAAGATTAACTTTAAAACCGAGAGGAATGTCAACCAACATAGATAGAACACTGAATGTAAATCCAACAAAATTAATTAAGAAGAATATTTAAACACATACTATGGCAATGTTATTTTGAACCGAAGGAGAAGAGAATTTTATTTGTGAGCTTCTGCCTCATTAAAGAGAATATGAGAGAGATAGAGAAAGAGAGTGAGAGAGAGAGAGTTTGTTGTGAAAAATAGAGGGTTTTCTTGAAGAGGAGATGTATAGATAGATTTGTGATGATAGTAGTTTGTAAGAGAACAACAACAGCTTAAAACATTTACGATGGACAATGCTTGGGCCAGACTCGTCATACTCTTGCTTCTGAGATCCACATCTGTTGAAAGGTGGATAGTGAGGCCAAGATGGAACCACCAATCCAGACGGAGTATTTGCGTTCTGGTGGTGCGATGATCTTGATCTTCATTGTGCTTGGAGCTAAAGCAGTAATTTCCTTTGCATACGGTCAGCAATACCTGGGTACATTGTTGTACCACCAGATAGGACTGTGTTTGCGTACAAGTCCTTACGGATGTCGACGTCACATTTCATGATTGAATTGTATGTTGTTTCATGAATACCGCACGATTCCATACCCAAAAAGGATGGCTGAAATAGGGCCTCTGGACAGCGGAAACGTTCATTACCAATAGTAATAACTTGACCATCGGGCAATTCGTATGATTTCTCTAATGATGAGCTAGATGCTGCTGTGGCCATCTCTTGTTCAAAGTCCAATGCAACATAGCACAATTTTTTCTTTGATGTCACGAACAATTTCGCGCTCGGCCGTTGTTGTGAATGAATAACCGCGTTCAGTCAAAATTTTCATTAGATAATCGGTCAAGTCACGGCCGGCTAAATCGAGACGTAGAATTGCATGAGGTAGCGCGTAACCTTCATAAATTGAACTGTATGTGAGACACCATCACCAGAGTCTAATACAATACCGGTTGTACGACCTGGAGGCGTACAGTGACATACTGGCTTGAATGGCAACATACATAGCTGGTGTGTTAAATGTCTCGAACATGATTTGTGTCATTTTTTCTCTGTTAGCTTTTGGATTTAATGGTGCCTCTGTCAGCAATACTGGATGTTCTTCGGGCGCAACACGTAACTCATTGTAGAAAGTGTGATGCCAGATCTTCTCCATATCGTCCCAGTTGGTAAACAATACCGTGCTCAATTGGGTATTTCAACGTCAGAATACCACGCTTTGATTGCGCCTCATCGCCGACATATATGAATCTTTTAGCCCATACCGACCATGACACCTTGATGACGTGGCCTACCGACAATAGATGGGAAGACGGCACGCGGGGCATCGTCTCCGGCGAAACCGGCCTTACATACCGGATTCATTATCAACAACAAGAGCTGCTACTTCATCGTCTGCCATTTTGTCTTGTTAAGTGTGTATGTTTTGGTGTATATATATATATATTGATGTATTGTCTTGTTTTAATTAATTATATTGTTCTATATATCTTGTGGGTGGTGGTGGTGTTAGTTCTTCCTCTTCTATAAATCAATTGATTGGCTGGTCGTTCTCTCTTGTTGGTGGTATATATCAATTGTAAAATTTAAATATATATATATAAAGTGTGTAATGTAAGTCAGGAAACGACTTTGCAGTATCTCTTCTGGGGATTCGGTCGAGTGAGTGTTGTGTGTCAGTATGAGAGGGAGAGACAGAGAGAAGCCTTCAACCGATTACAGTGTGAGAGGTGAAGTTAAAGCCTAACAGAACAAACTGACATTAGCAAAGCGGCATCGGCATCGGCGGCGGCGGTTCGACATGCGCTCGCTGTGCAACCGAAGCCGCCAGAGCGAACTCGGCGCGCCGCCGGTCGCCACCGCTGCCGTTCGCAAGGCTGTTCCCTTCGGCTTCTCCTTATTCGGCCAGAGCCGTCGAGGAGCCGCCGCCGCCTTCGACGACGACGTTCGAGTGTCGGCATTGCTGCTGGCGGCGGCGTTGCGTATGCGCTGGCACAGCATAGGCTGCCTGGCTAATGTGTTTGTCTGCTGCCCCTCTCGTTCGGGCTGTGTTTGGCGGTTGCTTTCGGGCCTGGCCGGGCCGGCACAGCACAGCAGCGGCCGCCAGAAAGCCGTTGTGTGGAGACGAGCTGGCCCAGAGCGGCGACTGGCCCGCCGGCGACTGGCCATTTTGTGCACAGTGCGCGCCCCGTCCCGGCTCTGGTCGCGCCCGCGTTGGGGCGAGCTGTGCACACTGTGCGCTCTGTGCGCGCCGCAGCCGCCGCCGCCGCCGATGTGAAATCACACACACGCCGTGAATTCCAGCCAGCTTGCGTATTGTGTGTTAGCTTCCTGGAACGCCCGGCCGCCGCCTGTCAGTCTCGCTCTGTGCGGTGATGGTATGGCCGGGCCTGTTGCACATTGTCTGCCCCGAAGCTGGAGCTGCCTCCCCGGAGCATCACATCGCATCTTTCTCCGAGTGACTCAACTCTCTGGCATGTGCGCAACACATCGCCGGCCCGGCCAGCATCAACCTTCGAGTGCTTTTTGTAACGAAAATCCCACAATCTACACAAACACCGGCGGCCACAGTGATGATGCTGTGGTTTTGTGTGTTTGCTCTTCTTGGCTCGCATTTTGGTCAGCCACAAAAATCAGCGAACTTCTCTCTTGTTCTCTGCGTCTCTGTAGTCGAGAAACTTCTTCTTCTTCTTAACGTAACAACTGCCATTAATCGCAAATCTCCTCTCATGGCCAAACGACAGGCCGGGCCAATGTTAATAAGAGACACACTCACACAGACTATCTCTTACCTGGCCGAAATCTAACTGTCAGCCTCGAAATAAATATTCATCAAGGCGCTCGGCCAGTAGGTTGTTTGGGGGTGGCCTTGGCGAGATCGGGAACGCCGGCAACAGGCCGCCGCTTTGCTCACACAACGGGGTGCTGTCGGTAGGCACAACAACAACATCAAGTGGCTTGACAAACTACCACCACCGGGCCCAGACCTATCATGATGATGATGATGATGATGAGAAAAGCCGCTCACTTCATGTGATTCATCATCGTTTTGCTAATAACTCAGTCTTTTCACTTGTTACACAAACAACTTTGTTTGTAATCACAGCCACGGTTGCCTCTCTTGCCTTCCTCAAACCAGCAAGCAAAGTGCTTCCTGTAAAGTGTAACAGTTGAATCCAATTCAAGAAGGCGAGTCTTGCCGAGGTTGGTCGTCGTCGTCGTCGTCGTAGGATCCTCTTGGAAACAACATCGGCAGCGAGTCATTGTAACATTGATGTGAGCAGAGGAAGAAGAAAAGGAGGAGGAACATGATGATGAACCATTTCGAGTGGTTGATGCAAATTTAGTCCACTACTATTGCGTAGGCTAATTGAAGCAAGAGGGATTTGTTTTATTTGTTGGCCTAAGTAGAGTAGAGTAGTGTGGCGGAGCTTGGAATCCAGGAACTGATATACAGAGGCATAGAATTGGACACTTGGCCGAGAGAGAAAAGGTAATATTTGTTCGACGATGTTGCTTCCGACTTGTTGGCCAGCCGTGTGTTGATTAAGTGATGGCATCGGCAGTCCTGTTATTGTTGTTGTTATGGCGGTATTTTTATTGCCTCTTCCTAGTCGTCCCTGAGAGACAGACACACCAATTCGATCCAGCTGGTGGTGTTGGTGGTGGTGTCGGCGGCTCCTGGCTCGGCCACTTTGTCAGAATGTAGTCTCGCTAGCTGTTTTGTCAGCCAGCCAGTCAGGTTACAACATCAACATGTGTAAGTGGTATTTGGCAACGTCGAGATTCATCATTAAGCTCATCTCTCTTTCTCTCGTGGAGCTCTAATAAGTCGCTCGGCCTCGAATGTTGCCCAACAAAGCAACACACTAACAAGGCCCATACTAACAAGCTTGCTGGCGGCCGAGGATGGCCGCTGCATAGTCGCCAATTGGAGCTGACGAAATTTATTTGCCGATATTGACCTTCAACTTGTGCACTCCATTCTATTGCACTCCACTGGGTCTCAACCGAGGCGGCTGCAATTTGAGTTATAAACGGCGCCGATGGCTGCGGCAGGTTGTTTTGTCGGCGCTGGTGGTGGCAAATTGTTTCTAGTTGGCCAACAACAACAAACAAGTGGCCAGAGACATTAGGGGAGTTGTGTTTCGTCCTCATAATCGTCATCATCGTCGTCGTCGTCGTCGTCATTATAATGCTATTCAAGCTCTGGATTAAGTCGCATTCTGTAGCAGACAGACACTCGAGAGAGACACAGGCTAATAGACAGCAACGAAACAGCAAGAATATCTCCATCCTAATGGAAACTTGAGAGCTTCTATACGACTGCAGGGTAGTTGTCGCCGTCGTCGTCGTGGAAGGCGGCGGCGGCGTGAATCGAGTTTAAGCTACACAAATGAACAAACAACAGAGATTATACTCAATTAATTTATTTTGTTTGTCTGGTCGCCTCGACGTGGAGAAACAAATAATCTCAAAGTGTGTTCGCGTTCAGATATATATGAATTAATGTAACTTTCTTGCAATCGCCGTGAAGTCACAGTTCAGGTTCTCTCACTTGTTTGTTTGTCTGTCTGTCTGACTGTTTGTGTGTCCTTCTGGCCATACCGGCAGTGTTTTTGTTCTTTTTGCTGTACATTCTTCCGGGCGGCAATGAATGCTGATTTAAATATCAAATATTGGCTCGGCTCAACTTGGCACAGAAAGCCGCCGCCAGTGCCGATGGCCACCACTATTAATGTGCCACTTGAATGCCTCGAGGGCCACCTCAGGAAGAGCCTAAAAGGCGGGCCGTGGCTTCCACTGGCCAGCGTCTAGAATTTTGCCGGCCGCCAGCCTTTTGGCTGCATATGAAAATCAATGTCTGCCGTAAGTGTTACGTTCAAACGATGGGTAGCTGGAACAACAACAACAACAACAGCACTGATTTCTATCTCGCAGCTCCGGCTTGATGTATATTTCATAAGAATGAGAACAACAACAACACCACTCGTTGATAGCGAGAGAGATTTTTCTCTCAGCAGAACTCTTCCTAACAAGTGGAAACATTTTTGTGTGTCTGTAAAAGTTTAACAAAAATAACAACAACGAGAACGAGAACCTGTCCAACACTGTTATATTGCTAGCGAACGATGACCGCGACCACTACTACCACTGCAGGTAATCCAACTCAAATGGCTGACGACATACAACCAACTCGGAACAAAGAGCCGCCAATACTTTTGGTTCCGTCTGGGCGCTTGGCCGATGCGTGCCACTTGTTGTTGTGCTCTGTTCGCTGTTCCCGGCCGCCCTCATGGCGCCAGAGATGATTTTTTCCAAAACAGACTTCGACTGGAAGGCAATCAGACGGAGATAAGTAGATGACGACGGCCATGGAGCTGCAGCTTGAGCCGACGACGATCACCATCGACAATTGATGATCTCTTCCAATCTCTGGCTGGCCTGCAAACAAACCGCCATATTGGCACAGCCAACAACCTACCAAATGTTAACTGTACGTCCAGGCGGCTAAAGGCTCTCAAATAAGAGTCGTGAAGCTATCGGATTCAGCCTAGAAACTTGTCGATTTGCTCGCTGGTGTTGGTGGCTGTGGCTGAAAGCATCTGAAAAATAATTTAATCAAATTCAGAATGAACATGAGTGTCGTCGTCGTTTATATCCCAAACTTGGCTTTGCGTGAACTTGACTCGTTCGCAGTCACTCCACATTGATGTTAGTCATCACATTTCCCCATTCATTGGCTGCTAGTTATAATTACACAGCCACCAGATGATGATGATGATGATGATGATGATGGGCCACTCGACTCGAGTGTTTGTGTGTGTGTCAGAGCGACTTGTTGATTTATCTCGACTTCCGACCGGACTTCGATCCTCGCCAGCAAGACGAAAATAAATAAAAACTAGGTGGACAGTAATTTATTTGGGTGGCGAGAGGAAGATAACAACAACAACAACAATGCCATTCAATCATTTGATGATGCTGTCCAAGCGCAGGTAGCTTAATACAAAACAGGTCGACTGGCTGAGCGAACCCGAACGAATAGTATTTACATTCGCATTTACATTTACATCAAACTCTAGTTGCCTTCGCTCGGATCAATTCAATTTGGTACCTGCGAAGAGCACCAAAGTCGCGAGTTTAAAAACAGACAAAAAAACAGACTGACGGAACGACAATTTTTGGTCTGCATCCTTCCCGAAATAACAAAGATTATCCCCAATCTAAACAAGTGCAAAGTCTCACTTGCGATCACTCCTGAAGCTGGACTCTCTTAATCATCCAAATGGCGTCGTCGTCGTCGTATGTTGTATCATTTCCTTAAATGATACCCAGATTGGCCACCGCAATCAAAGACGGAATCTCCACTCGTTAATGGTCTGAAATGAGAGGAAACCTCATGGTAGATGGACGGCAAACTAAAAGGCAATCTAATCATTTGGAGGATTCACGATTATCGTGTTTGATGAGTGTTTGATGTTCTTTCTTCTTGGTTTTATCAAAATTAATTTCAGACTTCTGCTTGTTTGTTGGAATTATGTGAGCCACTATTTTGGAACTACCAAAGTAAAAGTACCGTCTGAGTTGGTGGTAGTGAAAAGCAAACAAACAATGGCAACAAGTTTCTGTGTGTGGTTGTGATAACCGGAGAGCAAACATTTGTTTTCCATTTCCGAGTTCGTCGGACAGTGAAAGTAATAAACGAAAGGACTAATTAAATTTCTGATGCTTTGCTTGGCCGGACACATTTAACAATGCCATAATGCCGCCGCCAGGCCGCCGGTGCGGCTTATTTGAGCGAGATACATACACAAATGTAATTAACGCGATCAATCAAATTCCGCTGGCGAATGTGAGAGGCTCATACAAACGATATGGATGATGATATTTTTCACATGCCCATAAGCATCCTTTTTAGGAATTATGATGATAATGATGATGACGATGACGATGGAAGTAATAACATGTCTGTTAGTGATTGAGCTGAGGGGCAATACAATAACTCACTGACGTAATGGCTAACATCTGTCTGTCATCATTTGCCTCCAATAAGATCTCATTTCGTCAGTCGTCGTGGTGGTCGTCGCATCGACTTGATTAGCGGCCAGACGTGACATTCCGATTGTTTATCATCTCATGGTGATGATCAGTTTCTCTAGCTAAGCCCCATCAATTCAATAAGGAGACAGCCAGGCGGACAGCCAGTGGGAGAGATGATTCCGGAGCGAGGGACAATACCGTCGTTCCTGTACACTCGAGTTGAGAATCTGACGACATAGAATGATATCACTGAGGGTTGTATTGCGCCACACAAACTCTCTCGCTGAGTCCAACTCTTTCGCCTTATCACCACAAGTCAAAGTTGTGAGCTTGAACAACAACAAGTTAATCAGACTCTCCATATATACACTAACCCCGGTGAGATTGTCCAGTCTTACGAGACACTAAGTCAACGGCGGCAACAGTCCAGATAAATCACTCGACATCTCTCACACGAAAAGCGTCTCATTGATGTGAGGTGGTTTACCTGTCTGTCTGTCTGTCTGTCTGACTGACTGTGGACAAAAGTAAAGACACAGGCAAGATTTTGGAAAATCCATTTTCGAAAAGAAAACAGTTACCTGACTGAAGTGACTGCCTGCTTTGGCCGTCGCACTCTAGGTGTTCGTGTCTGGCAGTCTGTAAGTGAAACTAAAACTGAAACTGAACAAAAAAAGTTGGCGGTGTGAGAGAAAACTGTAGCGAGTAATGAAATCATTGATGCTTTATAAGCCAGGCGAGTATAGAGAAGGATCATTATATATTGTTTTTAACAACAACTTCTTCAACAGGTACTTGTCAACAACAACAACAGATAAGCTTGTCAACTAACCTGCCTCAGACTGGTGAGTGTTCATTTCCAATTGAATTGCTTTCAATTTTTTGAGACATGAACATGAAATGGTTATTATATTTTGTCTGGTCCAACAAATAACTGTTTCTTTCGTTTACACAGCACACCACTAACACAAGCTTACATATAACTGTGGATGCGAGCTAGTGTTGTTTGAGAGTGGCACTCTGGAGGGCTAGTTCGGACTGGAGGGGCAAAACGAGGCGGGGGCGGTGAGAAATGGAGCTTACATGGTGTTAATTACAGTCAGTGAATTTGAATTACACTTGACAATGATGACAAATTCTTATAATACTCCATTGCACACTCGTCGTTTTAAACATCCAGTTTGTCTAATGAGCTAGGCTCAGCAGCAGCAGCTACAAATAACAACAACAACTACGAGACGATACGACGCCCACGTCCCATAAATGGCAATCCACGCTCGCCATACCAACAGGCTAACGAGAGAGAAGGAGAGACGACATCTCACGACGAGCACAACAGCCAATATGTCTCGGCCCAACTCCTCGCATAGGCCACACAAGCGACTATAGCTCATCACCATTCCTCCAACCAACAGTAAAGCTCCGGCTCATGTTTTACTAAACAAAGCCATTCAAGTTGAAGTCGTGAGATGTACAATCGAGCTTAGGGAAAGTGAGAGAAACCACAAATTTGACCCAAATAAACGACGATGGGCTTGCAGAATGTGCATGTGTTATGCTCCAGTTGGGTGGAGGCTCTTTGAGGCTTGGTCGTCAAATGTCGACTAGCTACGTTGTTGTTGTTGTTGTTGTCGTCGTATTGTTTCACAAAAGTTATTTGGAAACATCAAACGACTAGTGATGGCGCAGTGAATATAGTATGTAGTGATATTAGGCCCGGAATTCTCGCCAGACGAGAGAACAATAGAATAGACTGCTGGCTTTAATGCCTCGGTGGGGCCGACCAACGACCATCACTGTCACCATTACTTCTTCCACTGCTGCTACTACTACTAACAACATTATTTGCACTCGTTGAACATCCACTTTTGGTGAACCCAAACTAACCATGGCCTCATATTAAATACTTGACTGGAACTAATGTACCTCTGCCTTTTTGGAAACCACCCTCACTCCGTAAGGCGACACAAATCCAGATTTCATTGTCGTCCTCTAGTTGCGTTACTAATGGAACATTCCTCCTCCTGTTTGTTTGTTTGTTTTCTCCTCCAAATCGCGTAGCTTGATTGTAAATTATGTACTGAATGTGTGACACGATCTATATATATATACACATTTTAACCGATAACTTGATTGATTGGTTGGAAATAATTAATTGCGTGACCAGCGAAACGATGAAAGAGAAGCGAACGGAAATGTTTTCGTTGTCATGCCGTTCGCTGGAATTTGTTCGCCGAAATGCACGCGAAACGCGTGTTTAATTTTCTCCTGACGTGAGGCATGAAAAACATTGATTCGATAAATTATTCGACTAATGATCAAAATGGTTTATCACATATTATATAATCATATACATAATTAATGATACGTCCATGAATGAAACTCCATCTTAACAAGTAGATATTATGGAACTCGAACTGAATTATCGATATCGAAAACAATCGTCTTTTTGAGACGACAACGTTTCTCCGGCTCATTGAAACAACATATTTCAGGAATACATTCCAAAGTGGTCTCTTGTCGATACTATACTCGATTGGAAGTCATCCACTGCAATTGTTCGAAGCAAAAGTCAAGAATGGCGTGATCAGAGAATAACAGACGAAGACATCAAGTCGCTTTGTTTTGGAAATTAAATCCTCAAATGTCTCTACGACATACATTACCTGCCCCAAGATTGATAAGAGCCTTGGAATTAAATTAAATTATTTGGTCATCGTTGTCAAGAATCTCGACAGATTCTTTACATTTGAATGAACATCTTGGATGACACTCCAGACAAAACGCCGCTTTAGAGCCTCGAATTATCAATCACAAACAAGAGTTAAGGACTTCATTTGCACGATGCCGCTTAGATTAGAGCCCGGCTGGAATCATATCAATCTGAATTTGGCCGACTTGACACGGCGAGCCTATGGGACAAAATTATGTAGAAACATCACGTGTGTTACTGTGAATGCCAACTGTCGTTTAAGACGAATATATTTCGCCGACAAACATTACCCGGACGAAGAATTTGCCTGCTGAATTTAAACTTTACCTACCTGTTCAAGACAGCGACGATCATCAAGATTCACCCACATAAATTTGTTCACTATCAAAACAAGCAATACAGGTGTTTTTTGTTAGTCGTCAATTTGTTGGTAACTTGTTACCAATCATAACATGAGTGGTGGTTGTTGTTGTTACAAAGTTAAATTTGATACATCAGAGCCAAGCTAGATAGGCGATGTCTGTTTCGTTTGTTGTTTCCTGTTTACAAATTATGCTGCAATCTGATGCAAAACCAAGTAGGATGTATGCCAAATAATTGTGCCACAGCAAAACGGCGAAACCTAATTCACGGAAGGAGTTCCAATAACCCTTCACTCACATTTAGAGCATACAACATCATTGGCTTGTCATGCTACTCAATTTACAGGACCCGAACTAGACCACGATGGTTTTTGCAGTTTGTTGCTGTCGTCACTGTCGGCTTGATAATTCAGTGCAGTGCCGTCACATTATTATTATGGTTACGGATTATTATTGCCTGTTGAGAAGATGCCAAACTACAACTTGTACATCTACTGGCAGCATTACTGCAACGACACGCCCAATTATTCGATGAGGCTTTCTGTCTGTCTCTCTCTCTCTCTCTCTTTCATCCCTAATTGAGCCAATTGTCGACTAGCTAACAATCCAGAGGTGAGTAGTGGCGGCTGGCCTAATCAGAGGCGGTACTACTGAGATCATGTATCGATTCCCCAAAGTTGTCGGTTAGCTCATCATTCCAGGTCCACCTCTGACGACTTACGAATATGCACAAGCAATGCAATTACCGACTATAGAAGAGTGATAAAAATAAGTGCGGATGGTTCGCGGGAATATACTTCTACTACTAGAAGTAAGTTTAAGGATGAGACTGGAGCATTTTCTCATTCTATCCTTCAAAGCCGTGACCGCCGCCGACACACAGAAAGCGAATGTGTTATGTAGGCTAGCTAATTAGGCATATGCATAGGAGAGGAGGCGAGCATTGCTGGAATGGTAACTGGGATGATGCCTGATGAATGAAAGCCTCTAGGCCTGGAGGGCTTCTACAAATAGTGGTGTTGTCTCAAAAGTGTAGTCATATCACTGCCAACATAACTTACTGGGCCTGGTGTGAGGGCTTTGTTTTAGTGTAGTTAGTGAGGGCGCAGTTTTGTTTTGAATAATAATCAAAAATCGTCCACATCCATACTTGGAGATGAGCTGGGCAAATGATGAGACTGAGACAAGCAAGAAGCTACCTCTTCACATGGATCAAGAAGCTGTCTCTGAAAGCTACAGCCAATTTGTGTGTATATCCGTCTGGCTAGACTAAGGCCCAGTTGGTGGATTGATTACAGCGCTATTCTCGTGCTATATTAACCATTGGCGGCTATGGCAGTAGCAGTATAGTTTCTTTATGAGCCGTTAACTCTCCAGCTGATGCAATTGCCTACCTCTACTTCTTCTTCTTCGCCATCTAGAACGAAAGACGCCAGACTTTAATTGCAACAACATCAACCTCATCGGATAAGCATGCCAAATTTAAACAAAACAAACAACTTGCTGATGTGAAGCAAAAGACTGCCAAAGAGCAAGTCGGAGATGCTCGATTATAATATCATGTTGAACTTTTGAATGATTTCCTTTGGCCTTAGTTGATGTTGAAACTCAATGGAGAAGCCCCTCGAAACAACAACTTACACTATTTCTATCGCATGACGACGACGACGATGCTTGATAATGTAGGCGATGGAATGAGATATATTCACATGTTGTTAGCGTTGGTGCTATAACTTGGTCGCCTCAGACTCAAGCGTTTGTTTGTTCGTTCATATCAACGACAACTTAGTCATCTAATAAAACATTTAGACCATAAGAGTGTACCTCTTTTGCCTGCCTGCCTACATTCCTGCCTTCCTGAGTCTAATCTTCCCATTAGCCATCATCTGCAGCTGCCTCTACCTTCTCATGATTTGCATCAACAACAACGACTACTGCCATACTTTCAAGATTGTAGCAGCCATGTTGTACAAAGAACTAACCCACTCGGCCGGTATTGTTCAGTAGTGTGTGATTCATCGCACTATGACTGTTCTATTTGGTATCTCGATGATTGTTCAACAATTGAATACTGCCTATTGAGATTGCATTCACTTCGTATGACACATACCATCAAACAACACTCTGACATGGAGGCGCCATCTAGGAGTTCAGATGCAACAAGAATTTGTATATCCTCCTCGGCATCAGTATTTAGTGAACCACCAATCATTAGCAACATATCTTCATGGAATTTATACTTTTAGGGTACTCGTTCATCTCGGATGGCATGTTTCTGGCCAACTAGGGTCACATGTACAAGCCAATTGTTGGTGTCTGGAAAGAGCTCGCTGATTGGTGACATGTCGATCACCGATCAATACAATAGAAATGAGACGCAAATCATTGTAACGAGCAACAGCATGGTTTAAGTATCTTTAGAATCATCAGGTTGGTAGATGAGACGCTCGTTGCGCCAGGGCACGACAAGTGTTACAAACACATCCAACAGATCGATAATTCCCAATGACTCTGTCCATATCACAGCCAATACTCTTATCAAGTACCTCTCTCATGGTGAACAGGTCCCTGGTGATCTGCTTTGTAGTCTGGCTCGTAGCCGTAGAGGTCGACAGCGCGAGTCTGACCACTTGCTTGCTGTCGAAACTAGTGAAAAGGAGCCAAAGAGGCCACGTCCGCCGCTCATTCCCGACTTTGGGCTCTGGGCAAGCGAAGTTGATGAAGAAATTCGCTAACTCAGACGATATCTTGGACAAGCTGGCCTCCATTAAGAAGCGCATCCATAGCATGCATGGGCCCATCAAAGAGGCGGGCCAGATGATTCTGGAGCTGGCCAACAATGGCGAACAGTGCAACAACAAGGTCCTGATCATCCTGGCCGCGGTTCATAAGGCTACACTACAGAAGCTACTGGCAGCAGTGTAGGGTCCCAGTGGAACGAGAGGCAACGGAGGCTTGCACCTAACACATCGAGCAACCCTTCGCGAAGGCTGACAAGAGCCCTACCAAGTTTGTGTCCACTTTCAGTCACATTTGGTACAACATTATGTCTATTAGAGTACAATGAGCGACAACCAACTAGTTAAGTAGGTGAGAAAAATCGTTTGTAGGTGATGAGCGGACACAGTTTGAGATTGAACAACGGAACGAGAACACAGGCGAGCTGGTCCATTTCAAGGACGTCGACAAGTTCCATTTTCACTCTGATGAAACCATGTGATCAATTGGTTTTAAAAAGACAACTTTATGCCACCTATGCTCGCCTCGACTCTGGCCGACGCTTAAAAATCAGTTCTATTCGATCTCGAGCGCCAAATCGACCATACTGACTCGAGGATCAGATCATGCTATCGGCTGCTCGACCTGGAGCCAGCTAGTTTGTTTTAATTTTGTTTTGAAAGTGTTCGTCATGGTCACCTCTAGATGTCACCATCATAAAGCGATGGTTAGATCAATTACAAGATCAATCTGATAGATGTTTCTCTCTGACAAGCGATAGATGTAATAGGTTACTTCATGAATTCGCCACACCAGCAAGCACCCTCACACGACTAATTAAAGTGTCCATTGTTTCATGATTAATTTGTATCTGGAGCGTGATTATCATTATCACCTGGTCATCATACAGGTCATTCGGCGAGCCTGGCTTTTTGTGGTCAGAATGGTCGTAGTGCCGAATGTGATGTTGCTCGTCAGTGCACCACACATAATGTTTATAGCCTTGGAATCTGTTTTACATGTAATTATACACGCTGGACACCATTTGTCAGCCATCAAGGCGCTCAATTTGTTTGCCTCGAGAGACAATGATCATCTTGATATCATTTATCTATCTAGCCATTGTAAGTTCCAAGTTGATAGAGAGTGCCGTAAGGGAGTAAGAGGTTAATCGTAGGCATTCTGCGCCAGCCGAAACCTCGCGAATTGTGCCTGCATGAGGTGCTCATTTGTTTTGTTGAATTGATGATCTAATGTCAAAGGCGGCTAGTTTGGTGAATTGACTTCTTACTAGGCGCCATAAGAAGCCCATCTCAATATATGAATGGCTGGCCTCTGTGGACTGCCGTTCAAAAGTTTCCCACTTGATAGCAAGATGGTGCCAGAGGAAAAGAGATGATCAAGTTTATCACCAGTTGAATGCTCGGATCGACAACTCATAGAACAGTCTATTTCTCATTTGGTCCCCAATGATTGTGCACTAAATTGACAAGACGACGAGCCCCTTCCATAAACTCTTCTTCCTCTTGGCCAAAGTTGAGTTTGAGATACCATAACCATTCTCGATAGCATCATAGGGTCAAGTATTCAGGCAGTCAGTTGCAGTCCAGCTGTCTGCCCAACGAGGTCAAGTGGGGCTACAAGTTCCTGCCGATGGTGTCGAGGCACGGAATGAGCAATCACGGCCAGAATGTCGTCGATTAACAAGCAAATTCAATCAGTTGGTATCAGTGGAAACGGATAGAGGTAGCCCGAAGGAGTATTATTCGCGCCCTCTGACGATCATTGGTATCGTCAAATCATAACAGGATAAGGATCACAATTAAATAAGTGCCGACAATGAATGATCCAAACGAAATGCTGATAAACTTTTCTAAGAAACCAGTCATCTGAGATTCGACTTGTAAATTCTACAACTTGTTTGCTTACAATTCTCTCGAGTAGCTTGGCTGTAGTGGTTTTGGTACAATACTTCGCCAAGCGAGACTTTCTTCTTGCTGTCCGGGGTGTATTACTCCAATTACCATAAAGCTAATGAGCCATTCCTGTTGTCACCAGCGAACGAACGTCGTAATATCGTACCCTAGGAAACTGGACCTATCGGCCCGATATGTTACTTATTTAGACTGAAACTCTTCTCATTAATCGAAAGAGACCATACAAATCTCGTGTGCACTTATCGAAAGTGAGGATTTAGACAAACAAGATCCTACACAGACGTTGGAAATTATCCAGCTACCTGCATACTGTAAAAGGACACATTGAGATTGCAAAATTATCATTGATTTCATGTCATACATTTATCTTTTCATATATTGATCACTGAACAAATTAATTATCTTTCGTTGAGAATGTCTGTGTGTAGAGGAGTTAGTAAAATCTATTTCCAAACTCTCGATTGCTCTTGTTTTTTGGTTCATTTTTTGATTATATTTTCGCATTAACAAATAGATTTTAGGATCTGTAGATTTTGTTCGTTTACACATTCCAACATTTTAACAACAATTAACACGTTTGTCCATTTGTCTGCCCGTCCATTCACGTGTATGTATTCAAGTCAGTGTGTGTGTGTGTGTGGCCATCTTTCGTTAGGCAAATGGTGCACCTGATGCAATTGTTTGTGATGCAACTGGTGGTTGAGGTGCAACAGGTGGTGGTGGTGGTGGTGATGTAGGTGGCCATGGCCGTTGAGGTGGTGATGGTGGGTATTGTGGCCTCAGAATTGCTGTTGGACTTGGGCGGCCGTGGGATGGCCGCCGAGAGTCCTGGCCGACCGACTGTGGGGGCTCATGTGATGTTGTAGGTGGTTGAGGGCGAAGGGCGACGAGCTGCGCTGCTGCCTGCCGGCGGGCCTGGCTGATTGTTTTGAAGGGCCGTATCGGGCGGCGAGTCGGAGGAGGCGAAGGATGCCGAGGACGAGGAGGACGATGAGGATGTAGTGGAGGCCGCCGACGACAGGTTGGCCTCATTCATTGTTGCTGACCGGCAAACAGTCCGTGTTGTCCATTGAGGTTCGCTCCGAGCCGGGCGAGTTGATGTCCCTGAAACTCTGGTTTCCGCGCTGGATAGATTCATCATTAGCCTGCCGGTTGGCTGCCAGCTGATGATCGTCCTGCAAATGCATCGCCGCCGCCGCCGCCGACGACGACCCCTCGAGCTGACTCAGGATTGTTTGTCGCAGTGGCCGTCGTGGTGGTGGTGGTCGTGGCCGCCACCTGTTCGGGACTGGCCAGTCTCGTTGTGGTCGGTCAAGACTGAAACTTGTTGGCGCTCGGCTGGTGCTGGCTGTTTTGGCTGCCTTGTTTCGACTCCATGGGACAGTCGATCATCACGTCCTTGGCACGTCCACGAACTGATAGACCAACCGCTGGCCGTCCACTTTTGCCAAAATTCCCCTCTGATAGTAGTACTATTGATATTAGACTTGGGGTTAGTATCTTAATTTGATTTTTTCATCGGCAGATGGATGATTGACGAAAGAGATGGCTTGAACTCACCTCAAAGCTCTGCCCATCGTCTCGTAGATTCATGTCTGGTTTGTTCTTGCAGACCCCTTACAGGCGCGACACGGCCTTCGAGTCAACCAACTTGAAGATACCTGAACATTCATCAAGTTAGTTAGGACATAAAGTTAGTTTCCATTGGTTGGTTTCCCATTATGGTGTAAAGTAGCATTCAAGTGGTTTGATTGATGAGACATCAAAAAGCAGACACTTTACCTCTTCTCTGTTGGTCCATTTGATGTAACGAGGACAAAACTTTTGTCCATTCAGCAGCTTCAACAGGAACTCCTACAGATAAGTGGTGGTCCTCGCGGTTCTTCCTCTTCCCATTCGAGCTGCCATTAAGTCCATTTAGGGCCGACAACTGCTGCTGCTGTTGTTGTTGTTGTTGCTGCTGCTGCTGGTGGTGCTGCTGCTGATGTTGTGGGTGGTGGTGATTACTGTTGTTGTTGTTGTTCGGAGCGACCTGTTGCTGTCCGAGCATTGGGTTGTGTGGATTAACAATCGATTGGTGTGGATGCCTTCCAATGGGCGACACGGCGAATCCATTCTGCATGAGCCGGACAACATCAGCTGATCCACTGAATGATGGAAAGTGTTGTTGTTGTTATTTTCATTCATATGAGACATCTGCATTGAATGATGTGACTCATTGAAGGGGTTCGATTGTGGAGCTCGATGACTGAGGTTGTTGTTGTTGTTGTTATTTGTTGTTTGTGTTTGAGTTGTATAAATTGTTGAGCATGCTGATGTTGATTAGTTGAAATTGACGAGTCAGAACTGTGTTGTTGTCGTTGTGGTGGTGGTTTGATTGAATTGATGATGAGTTTAGTTGGTGCGGTTGCTGTGATTGGATTCTCGTTTGACTAGATTGAATGCTGTTGTTCTGTTGCTGTTCTGGTGCTGCAGGATGTGACTTGTATATCATTTGGATGATGTTGATGGGAGTGAATGTTGTTGTGTTGTTGTTGCCTCTGTTGCTGTTGGTCATCATATGATGTGTCTGCTGCTGCTGATGTTGACTGAGACCGAAATGGTGCTGATGTTGTTGGAGCGAAATGTTATTTGTGGTTGTTGTTGTGGTTGACCGTAGTGTTGATGTTTGGTGCAGCTGAGCCGGTGGTTGTTGTTGTTGTTGTTGGAGGCCGTTGGCGTTCGGGTTGAGGCCAATGATTTCGTCCAGCGAACGAGCTGCTTGTTATGTTGCTGCGCGGCGCTTCCGAGCCGGCGCCCGACCTAAGGCGCTCGACGGCGATCGACTCCGAGTCGCTCTGGTCGTCGGACAGCACCAGCTGGTGGTCGTTCTGGCCTGTTATTGTTGTGGTGCCACCCGTGGCGCTCTCCATTAGCGCTAAAGGACAAATCCTGCACGAGCTCGCAGCTCTCGCCAGTGCTGTGCTCGTTGATTGCATTCATCAGTCCATTTGAGGTGCGTTGACTGTGCACATGATTGGAGCCGAACGAGAAAGCACTGCTCGTGTTTCTGTGCAAACTCGTGCCCGGAAGTGGCGCCGTCGGGCTGCCTCCGCTGGAGCTCCGAGGAGCTAGTGTTGGTGGCTGCCGCGGCGGCCGCCGCTGCTGCAGCTGCTGCTCTGATCTCATTCAACAGTCTCTCTTGTTGCTCGGCCGGCGACATTTGCTGTTGTTCCCTGTTGGTGGTGGTGGTGGTGGTGGTTGTTGGCTAGCGTCAGGTCAAGAGTCGACTGTTGTTGTTGTTGTTGTTTGGTGGTGGTGGTGGTGGTGGTGGTGGTGCCTTGCTGCTGCTGAGAGGTGAGCGCCTGTGGATGAAGTGTTGCACTCGTAGCCGGCTCGTGAGATGGCCGTCGGGTTAGCGCTACAGGCCGAATGTTGGCTGGACATGAGGTCGGGCAGGCCGAGAGGCGACGAGGCCGAGGCGAGCGCCGACGAAGCTCCTGAGCATGGCGACGGCGGCATCAGCTGTCTCAGGTGCTGCAGCTTGGCCACCTGAGTACTTGTTTGAGTCGTGGCTGTTGTTGTTGTTGTTTTGTTGGCCACCAGCTGGCGTGGACGTAGTGGGGCTGTGTTGGTCTTTGTTTGCTGCTGTGTAATTAGAGCGGTGTGAGATGTGGGTTGGGGTTTTACTGGAAGACAGGTGGCGCGCAGGTCGCGCAAAATCGGAGACTCGGCCAGCGAGCGAGATGACCAACTCGCCTTCATATCAACACAACGTTCTCGCCTGAGGACAAATCCACCGGAAGAGAGGCCGGGCTCGTCCAGGCGACTGTCAATTAGAGAGGGCGCCACCGGTTTGGGTGGTGGGAGGCCCATGACGCGAGTAAAAGGCAGAGAGCAAAGGAAAGGAAGGCACGCGTCGGCCGGCGGATTGGATTCCAAATGAATTGAGTCGTCGGCGATGTTGACGATGTTCGTGTCGTCTTTTGAGGCGGCAAACAAATGAGTGGCTTGACGCGAGGGCCCAACGACGACGACGACGACGACGACGAGAGTGACGAAAAGGAGTGCGCGTCGCGGCGTGTTTGCGCCGCTTTCAAGGGCAAGAATACAGTTAGAGGCAAAAGAGTTGGCGCCGAGTTCGGCGACCCCAAACGTATTTGGTCGCCGTAGAGACGACCTTGAGATTTGAGAGACCCAAACGTCCCGGGCGCGTTTTGGCGCGGTCACTTTCGTCGTGTTCCAGGGAACTCAATGGAGTTGGACTGGGAGCGGAACACGAAAATGGCGCGCCGACCTTCAACTTGCATCTGGAAATCTCGTCGTCACATCGATTCGTGTCATCGACATGTCGGCCGTCGTCGTCGTCGTCTTTGGCTCAACGTTTTGCTTTCCTACTAACAAACACTCGCCGCTGGTTGATATAAATTCAGGAATTGAATAAGAGCCAACTGATTCGCGTCTGCATCTGCATTTGACGCCGTAATAATAACAATGAGCTCGATGATGATGATGATGAAACGAGAGGCGACTCTATTCATTCATTCATTCACGCCGTCGTCGGTCGTGCTCGTTCGGCAACTCCAATGTGCGGTTGGTTGCGTAACGCGAAACAATGCCAACGCTCACGTTGTTTAGTAGCAAACAAAAACAACCTGAAATCTGTCGAACGTTGTTGCTGATGGTGGCGGCAGCGGCGGCGGCAACGGCAGAAGTGCAGGCGGGAAACGCTGGCCGTCATTTTGGGGCGGAAATCATTGGCATCGAAGTGGAACTCTGGGGGAAGGCTTCTCGGTGCCTCGCCTCTCTGCAGTTATTATGGGCCCCGCGAGTCGCCGACTCTAACTGGGCAGGCCGGGAACTGAGCGCCGAGAGACTCAGCGGCGAGCTTGCCAGACTTGAGCTTGCCGGCCATGCGCGTGACTTTTTCCTTATGTGCACGTCGCTGTCGTCGTTTGAGTTGGTTGGAGGCGCTCAGAATACGAGAGCATAACAACGCGCCGGTCGACGACGACGACGACGAGCAAACTCAGGCCGGCCAGAGATTCAACTCTCGATCGCTCTCAAGGTCGTCGCAATGGCAACTTGCGCGCCCGAGTTCATGAACTCCTAAGCCCCTTTCGCATCTAACTGTACTTTTCGACCTCCAACTCCACGAGCGAGCAGCTTTCGCTTTCGTCGTCATCGCCGCCGCCGCCACCGCCGCCGCCGCTGCCACTGCTGCTTCTGCATCTCGAGTGATCATGACAACATGCACTCGCTGGCGCCCTAGACTGGCCGGCTGTGCCTTTTGTTGCGCAACTTCCCACTATCGCCCAATTCTGTGTTTGCGGCCGACTGAATGCAATCGACAAGCCGCCGCCGCGTCGCCGCCGCCGATCACAACACAAAGACACGTCTTCTATCTGATCGAAGGTGTCTGTTCGTCCGTCTGTTGGTCAGTATGTGTTGTTCCAGCTCGGGCGCGAACAATGCAGGAATCTGGCTGCGGTTTATGTTAATTTTCGCGCTGACTATCTCCGTCCGCCCGCCGGCCGATCGACGTCCACCTGCACGAGCCGCCCATTTGGGACTCCATTCGGCAGGTCAAACTCTGTTCATTGACCTAAAGTGACCGTAAACTTTAAAGGCAGCCTCGCCAGCGACAAAGCCACGACGAGTCAACGCGTAGATATATAAGGGAAACAGATCGACTGGCTACGAGCTCGTCCAGGCCAGGCCAGACTCAGGCTGAAGGCTATCCCCAGTACGACCGCCTGTTGCAGTGACTCTGAGCTCACCTGGAGTTCACTTTCACCGTATGCTGGTTGTCGTCGTTGTTGTTGTTGTTAGTGCTTATGCCATTCAAGTCTAGCCAACTGGCAACAAACGAACAGCAACAGGCGGCCGACCCACAGCTGCCTGTTGGCGGTAAATAGAGTATGGCTTTATGTTTCTTGGTCGCCGCCGCCGCCCTGTCGTTCAACTCGTTCAGTCAGCGGCCAAGCGGCGGGAGCTTTCAACTCGCCAGTCCCTTCGGCTTGTCGGTCCGTGGAAAGAGTCTCGTCAGAGTTCATTCATTCATTCATTCAGTTGTTCGTTTTGGGTTGCCTGCTCGAGTTGGAGAGAAAAGTTTGGCGGGCCAGGCGTCACCAGCACTCAGCCGGCAGTCGGCCAGTCAGTTAGCTAAGTTCAGCTTCCTCTGGCTAGTCGGCCGGCCGGCGTTCAGAATAAACGGCCTGAACGGACGGACGGACAGACTTGAACTCGCGAACTATCGCCCAACAGCGACAACGACAATCAGATTTCATTGCTTTCGATTTGATTTGTTTCCCTTTAGCTTTAAATTTTAACTCCATGTCGTCAACTAAAACAACCACTTCACCTGTCGCTTATCGCCGCTCGTTGGCTTCTTTCACCTCGTCGTCGTCTGTCGTCGACGTTGGCCATTCGTTCCATCAGGTGAACTACGTGGGAAATGGACCCGACACAGGCCTAAAGCGCGACTTTGTTCGCCGTTCAATTCTAATTGCGATACTGGAAGGACGCGAGGCGTACAATCGACTGGCTGGCTGGCTGGCTAGCGGCAATGGGAGGGCTGGATTAGGCAACCATTCAGTTGATCGCCGGCCCGTCGCCAGGTGGAGTTGGCGAGGGCTCTCGGCTGGCCAACAATAATTGGAAAGTTTTATTCTTCCGTGAACTGAGCCAGCAAAGGAATTGGTTAGCTACTGCGCTCGGCCAGTCTGGTTAAGGCTACAGGCGAGCCGAGGCGGACAACAACAGTGCCGAGAAGACGACGGCGGCGGTGGCGGCGGTGGCGGCGGCAGCGGCGGTATGAAAACAGAAACTGGCAAACAACAATCGTGAGGCGGCTGGGAAGAGACGAATGTATCGGTCAGTGAAAAAGAGAGAAAAGAAAAAGTTGTTCTCCTTAGGACCAACAAGAGAGAGAACGACAACTGGCTGATGGAGATGATGCTGATCTTTGTTGTGAAGTTGTTGTTGATGTTGATGTTGATGGAGAGGCATAGGCATAGGCAGAGTGTGACTTCTCTCCATTACTTGCTGCATTCGTAACAGCTGCGGCACGTGAAGTGGCTGGAATCTGGGACGCTCGACAGTTAAATTGGCGCCTGCACTGGCTGGCTTGCGCAACGCAGCTCGCCCGGCCCGGCCCGTCGCTCCATGACTCAACAACAAGTGGCCGCTTCTTTGCTTTCCACTGAAACCGGTTTTTGCGTGTGTGTGAATGGTAGCCGTTGCACCAAGTAATGAAATGAGGAAACTGGGGACAACATACATTAAAGCAAACACACATTCAGGCTGTGTGTCTCTTCCATGAGCCGCCGGAGAGCGTCAGGTGCATTGATGCCAGTCTCACCTGGAATCCAGGAGCAGTAGCAGCAGCAAGCAGCAGTAGACGACACACGACAGGGCAACTTTCGAATAAAACGCACGAACAATGCGAACAATGCTGCAGCAACTGTAAATGCTGGCATCTCAGAATCGCGCCGGAGGAGGAGGAGGAAGAAGAAGGACTGACACATAGATTGCTTTGAATGTCCAGCTCCACTCGCCTCAAACATTCAAGTTCATGATCAGCCTCGAGAACAGCTGCTGACCTAAATTCCGACAATTTGAGAGAAAACTTTTCTCTTCTGCTTCTCCCACACCAACTAGCCGCCTGACCAGGCTTTTCGAGTCGACCTTCGGCTGGGCTGGCCGCTTGCAACATTCGCCCAGAGACTAGACAAGACAAGAAAACTAAACGACCACCATCATTTATGCCGGCTTTTCCTCATCTCGACGTCCACATCAAACATCAACAACGATAACGATAACGACGACGACAACTACAACAAAGAAGTGGCCTTATTTTGGGCCTGCCGTTGACGAAAATTGAAAGTCGTAATTCGCTCTTTCTGGGTCAACGTGTCATTCCCTCCAATTAGCCATTTTCTCACTCTCAGCAGCGGTAAATCTTCTCTCCAGTGGACTCTCTCGCTCGGCCGTTGCTCATTAATCCAGCTGCTACTTACATTGATTGTCGCTCTTGAGAACAATGAAGGTGATTCATTATTGCTGCTGCTGAGTCGGTGGCGTTAAGCTTGATGCCATTAAGATGGTCTTTCTGCTGTTGTTGGCCGCCATTTGGCGGCTGCTGTTGATTGTTTGCTGCTGTAGGTCTCACTTGTTGATCTTTGTTGGTGCTGCTGCTTGATTGAATTATTTGTGCTCGTCGTTGGAACCTTAATGCGAGTCGACGTCGCTCACGCCGAGTCGGCGGGCGACGGCGGCAATGGCGAGCCGGCCGAGTGTTGCCGTAGTGCCGCTTCCGGCGCCCGAACGGCGGCCGCCGCGCGTCCGACTGGCCGGCAGAGTCACTGAGTTCTGGCCCGGACAGAGAAGCTCGCTGTTAACGGCTGACCGCTCGGCGAGTTTGCGGTGGACGGCGCCGACAGGCCATTGTTGCTATGGTTATTGGTGGTTGTAGTGGTGGTGGAGAGGAGGAGGAGGAGGTTGCTGAGGCCGGGCGTGGCGCGGCTGGCCGTGCTTGGGGGCATGCCACCCAGTGGCCGTCGTCGTGATCGGTGAAGAAGAGAAGAGGAGACGGCCAGAGGAGGAGGAGGACGACGAGATTCCCGACGAGCTGGTGGCCGAGGACGTGGACGAGATGGCCGACGAGGTGGAGCTATGCTGGGCAGCGACACACTGCAGGAGCGCGCTGCGGTGGCTCCACCGCCTTCTGGCTCGTGTGTGCAGTCCCTCGCTGGCGTTCCGGGTCAGGCCGTGGCTGCTGTCAGTTCAGATTCGCCGGTGCTGCTTGCCACTTGTTGGCCTGTTCAATCGATTGGTGGTGGTGCTGAAAACCATCTGGTGGATTTGTGATGAGGTAGTGGTGATGGTGGTGGCGGCTGTGGTTGTGGTGGTTGGACGGCGGCGAAGTTCTGGGGTTTTCCGCGTCGACTGTTGTTTGCGAGCAGAGAGTCAGGAATGATCAGTTAGTGGACGTGCCGCTTTGATTATGTAATTGGATAGAGTTTTGGGCTTTGGCTGATCGATCTTCCGGAGACAAGACAGAGAAGGCGAGACGAAGAAGAAGAAATGGACGAGGAAGCAAGCAATGCGTA